>JAYMFT010075206.1:0-14461 GCA_038088735.1 Panulirus argus
ATAATAATATTAATATTAATAATAATAATTATATTAATAACTAATAAATTCATGAAAATAATTTGCCGAAGAAAAAAGAGTGGATCTAAACAGAATCTTTACTGCCGACGTTTGTTGGTTGGGATGGAACTGTTCGTTCAGCGGTCCGGTCTGTGGGAGCTGGGACGGGTTCGATGCTGCCGTAGACTTGCCTTAAATTGCAACTCGGGGACGAGGGATATCAGGCGGTCGAAGGTTACGGTGGCGCGAGTGATGATGATGCAGTAACTTCTTCCCCCAACTCTTGCATGAGGTCCAGGTGATGGCTGTGCGTTGCTGGACGTTGCCAAACGAGAGGGAGATTGGAATGTGCGGATGCCTTCTAGAAGCGTAGCGTGCAGCCTGGAGACGGGTGTGTGCGTGTGTGTGTGTGTGTCCGTAATTGCCTAATGTGTACATTATGGAGAGAGTTCTACATCATGGAGGCCCCCCCCCTCATCTCTTGAACTTTGCACATGACGGGACCCCCCACCCCCTGCTACTAGACAGGACTAGCGCGTAATGCTCACCACCGGAAAAAATCAAGAGTCACATGTCGTCCACTGTTACGTGTGGGATGGAGTGCGTATGTGTGTGTGTGTGTGTGTGTGTATGTGTGTGTGTGTGTGTGTTTGTGGGATGAATGCCCGGAGCCCCAAGTGTACGGTGTGTGAGGCAGGGATAAAAGAGAGCAACCAATGCCAGGGAGAGGAGCGTGACAACCACTGTATTTCTGGCTCAGTGTACCGCCGTCCTTCTAGCCCTCCCTGGTCGATACCTGCCTGCCACCTACTACCTGTGATTACTATTTGTGGGTTTCGGGAAGAGAGAGTTTTGCGATCGCACTGCACAGTCTCTCAGTCTTAACCTTAACCTCTTTACCACTGTATACACACACATACACACAAACACCCTAGCCTGAGCCAGGTGTCCATTCATCAACCAGCCCCGAGGGGAGGATGAACACCTGGGGTGGGTGTGGACCAACTGCCGCGCCCTGGATTCGAACCCATTGCAGGCCTGATCCTGGGCTGGCCCGTGCTGACTCATAGTCAGTAACGGTAACCAATACACCACGGAGGGCCTTGTGTGTGTGTGTGTGTGTGCTTGGTGTTTTACCAGCTATCAAATATGTACGGTGAGGAAATTTTATCTGTCCCTTTTCTTTCAATTCAGGTCAGTGATAAAAGCCCCCCCATCAAAGCAACGCCTGAAAAAAAAAAAAAAATCGGAAAAATGGCAGGGGGACAAAAGACAGAGAGAGAAAACAAGAACAAAGAGGAAAGGGAAAAAAATAGTCGAGCAACGAGATGTAAAGAAAAAAGATATATGTGTGTATCGCGTACGTTGGGAGAATATATCAAATCTGGTGTGGCAGGCGCTCGTATGAGGCAGACAAAGACCTGCAGATCCTGACACGGGGACTATGAAGTGGATCCGGCGTTATTGCTTGAACACAACCGTCAACTGGCTTCTTCTTCACTTGCCACTCCCCCTTGCATTGCTCCACCTGACTATCCCCAAATGCTATACAGGTGTAACCTCATCTCTCCTGGCTTGGCATATTCGCTCACCGTGCCCTCTTTAACTCAACGGTCGTAATCTTGCTCCCCTCTAACTTTTTACCTCTTAATTAAGGCAAGTATAAGGCTACCATTTTCTCCCCGCATGTGAAATCCTCTTATTTCAGATACCGTAGCAGTGTTTGTCGTGAGCATCTCCAAATGTTTCCTCAGGTACGAAGGCCAAACCAAACTGGGTACTGAATATTTTGAATATGTTTTCCATTTAAAGGAGGGCCACTTTGACACTGGACAAATATATGGCTCGCCTCTAACAAGGAAAAACTCTAATATGGTTTTCAATTAATTCTTATGTGAGATTCTATCAATAGCTCTTTTTTCTTTACTGTAACAAATGGATTCCTTGAGTTGGTTTCCTGCAAGGTTGGAATCACAGCCCGGTCTGCCTTCACTGTTTTTCTATCTCCATCACTTGCCATTTGTTAAGGCTGGAGGGTATATACACCTGGCCAAATACTGGAGAGGTGTCCACATCAACCTGTGTGCTGACACCATCAGGAACCACAGATACATTTATCTCTCTCATTTGCCTTGTGTTCCCGCAGAAATACTATCTATAATTCCATTTTCGTGGCTATAACGGCCCACCCATTTTATTTCCCCCATATACCCAACATATCTGACTCTATCTATCCACGCCTTAACATCCCCTTAACCCCATCCTACGGGGGAGCTCACGTCTCGCATCACATAAGTCAGCGTAGGACAACAAATCTCTGACCGCGAATCTCCCACAAAAAAACGCTTGTTTCCTCAACAGCCGTCCTCCGCGGTGGACTCCATTGAGGACGTGTGTGTGTGTGTGTGTAATCACTATTTGTGTGTTGCGGAGAGATAATTTTACTACACCCGCATTGCCCCGTCTCTTAACCTTGAGTGTATGTAACATGTCTTTCCTCCCATGTACTGTATGCACGTTATCAGGACTAACATCGTCTCAACTCTCCGAAGTTCATCATTCTCTCGTTTATGCATCACGTTCGTCCCTCATCAGTACAACATCAGCCCACCGCTACGACACTGATCATCAGTATAACTTCAAGCCATCGCTGTTACGTTACTCGTCAGTATAACATCAGGTCATCGTTTCTACCACACTTGTTATCATCAAATGATAAAACACAAACATTTCACCAATTCGACCCTAAACCTTACCAGCATAACGTTAATCCCAAACCGTTGGAATGTTAATCCCTCACCAGTACAACTTTCGTCCCTAACCAGTTTAACATTAACCTTTCCTAAGTGTAGCATTAATCTCTCAATGGTACACCACTGACCCTACACTGGTCTAGCACTTAAATCTTCATCGAAAAATAAAGATGCTGTTAATAAGAAATCGAGAGCATATAACACCTCAGGCCAAGCGTGAATGGCTGCCCTGCTACAGCAGAACAGGGAGCACCTAAACCAGATCAAAAAATACGACCAAGACGGGGCGTACTGGTGTAACGCAACAGAGAAAAGATAAGACCCTGAAAGAATTTAGCGACGGTCGTAAAGATGTAATTAAGCAGGAGGAAGGACAAAGATAAAAAAAAGAAAATACGATGGTTGTAAAGTTGCGGCAGCGGACCGTGACACGATAAACGACAGGAAACTTTAACGTCAGCAAAGGTTTAGCACAACAGGAAGGAACAGATAAGGGGAAAATCAGATGGAGAGATGCAACAGGAAAATAGTCGAACTCTAGAAAGAAAGAAAAAAAAATGTATGGTTGCAGAAGCAGTTAGCTGTTGGGCCAAAGGAAGACTTTTCTTTTTATACTGAAAGCTCCAGCCACGGACTAAAGTCCATATCAAGACCGGGCCTTAATTGAAATACAGAGAGGATTATGAAAGGGAAAACGAAGAGACATGGGAAAGCATTTACGAATTTTGGAGGAAGTGAAAAACCTGTCTCTTAAAATGTACCAGGTCAGAGTTATTGGGAAAGACATGAGAAGGAAGAGAGTTCCAAAGCTTCGATGTATAAGGAATGAAACAGTTATCAAAACGGCCCACCTTAAGGTGAGTTGCCGACGGCCACATGATAGTCATGTGATGCAGCAGCTTGCAGAGTATTGCGTGGTCTAGCTACTGGTGGGGGCACACAAGCAGCCAGCTCTCTGGAGCAAAAAACAAAGTAATACCTATAGAAGAGGGAAAGTGAACAAACATTGCGGCGTAGGGCAAGGGGGTCAAGTTTGGAAGTTAGCCTAGGACAGTTTATAAATTGACGTTGTTCACTCAAGCTCTGATGACTGTAAGCTATGAAGTTCAATTTTGCCATTTAAACACTTACAATGTCCTGGTGTAAATGCATTTACAATATAATGCTCATAAAGTTAAAGAAAAATATCCGAACGTATAAATTCTTTGAGGGTTAGAAAGTTGAGTTAATGAGTCCATATTCCTGTACACACACACACACACACATATACACACACAAACAAACAGACAGACAGACAGACAGACACACACACACACACACACTCACACAGACAGAAAGACAGACAGACAGACACACAGACACACACACACACACACACACACACTCACATACACACACACACACACACACACACACACAAACAAACAAACAGACACACACTACGTTAAGCACATGAGTAGATTACACACAAGTCTTCAATGACATAAGGAGTATGAATGAACCACCGAAGTCTTCAAGCATCAATGCCAACAGCGGGGATGATGAGGGGGTCAGAGCGGCAGTAAATCTGTGTAGTAATGATGATAATAAGGGGCCCAGTGTTGCCAGAGGTGGCGCGGACCCCATTCCCTCTCGGCGGGAAATGTTCCCTAACACTCAATATTATTTGCCGCCTTATTTGCTCAGATGTCTTATTGCCCCAGAGTCTGTTGTCCACCTGAGGGGCAAGGGAAAGGGGAGCGGGAGGGAGGAAATGGGAGGAAGAAGGAGGATATTAATGGCGGAGGGAAGAGAAGAAACGAAGGAAGATGTTGAGAGGAACAGCGCAAGTAGTGTCGGATGGTGGGGGATGGGACGAGAGAACTGCTCTCGCGATAGGGGCGGTAGATATTGCTATGAAGAGATATTGAACAAATATCGACGACTCCCGCTTTAAGGTTACCATATATGTATCTGTGTCTTTTAGAATAGGTTGGTAGATCGACCTCGTCTACGATAAGTGAGTGGATGAGGACGAAGGACTGTTTTAATCAAAGACAGCTCACTCGCTAATGTATATATTTTAGGAGTGGATGGTGTCCACGGGGCTTCTCATCTTCATTACTCCAGGGAAACCTTATTTTCGTAGAGGACAAAAGGGGAGAAGAACGTAGACGTTCGGCCGGTGCTGCGGAAGTTCTTCTCTTCCTCCTATTAGATTGTTGGGTTAAAATCTGTTAGCACACACACACACACACATGCAGACCAAGTCGAGGCCTTTCTCATGCCGCACAATGTCACCTTCCATCTTGCCCCCCAAGGCACCAGCTCGTCCACATCACACAATACCTCACGATACACTTCACTGTACGATACACAGCCTGTACGCGCCCGGTACATGTTTGTTATATTCGTCAGTTGGTGGTGTCTGTCTTTAGATTTATATTTTCTTTTCTCTGTCGAAGTCTTCAGTCACAGGGAAAGTTCCTCATCGAGTCCAGGATTTAACTGAAACATGTTAAAGTGAGAGGAAGGAAATTAAGGTGAAAAGAGGAAAGATAATCTATTAATTTTGGAGGAAGTAGAGATCCTGAGATTTATAAAGCTGCAAGTCTTGCATGCCGAAAGAGTTCCAAAGCTTAGCAGTGTAGGGGAAGAAACAGACATCGTAAACTGTTCAACCGTGAGTTGCATACGGTCACGATGATCACGTGATGAAGTATCTTGCGGGTATCAAGTGGTCGAACTAGTAACGGGGGCCCCACAACCAGCCAGTCCTAGTAGCAGAACCATACTAATATCTACAGAAGCGAACCAACATTGCGGCGCAGGTCAAGTGGGTCACGTTCTACGGTCAGACTGGGGAGAGTCGATAAGTCGGATTGCTTTGGATTCTGGACATTAACAGCATCAGGAGTAGATACCTCCTACCTTAGGTCCATTTGGTGATTATGTGTGGTACAAGACGGATCTTCACTGGTGTGTGTGTGAGTGTATGTCCGGGACAGTGACACTTCCGCGTAAATACCAACGGCAGTGATCTAGCCTCCGTGTTTACTGTCGACCCAAGTGCCTCTCCTCGGCTCAAGACGCCGGTGTCATCCACACATAACAACACTCCCGCACCCGACCTCATGCCCCGGGGTATTCCCTGTAATCCTTCCATGCTTTCGGAACTGATCCGCTCCCCCAGGCAGGGCCACAGGCGCCTCTCTGGTCGAGGAGTACTAACAGCGATATGCAGAAGGGACGCGTTGAGTCAACATATATCATGCGGATCATCTCACTCGCTGAGGCATTCATGAGCGTCAGAAATCATTCGCTTTTGATTTGTATCGTTGACGAATATGGCGTCTTGGCGCGTGATGTGTTGATGAATATGCGGATGGCGATGATCGTGGTGAGACTAGATCGGCTGGCTGGACGCAGCTCCTCTGGGGCTTCAGATACAGGGAACATCGTCTGTGTCGTCGCCGACGGACTGACCCGCAGGGCGAGAGGGAGGGACGCCTTGCCCGTCATGTGGACGATGCCTGAAGCACGAACGACCCCGGGAAGCTGTGGAGGAGGTCGTCATGCGTCGTGTGAACGGACGGAGACAGCCAGGTGGCGCCCTTGTTGTGCCGACGCCATTCCGCTGATGATGAAGTTTATCGCGAGGCAGACACTCGAGGTTGCAATCACCGCTGCTCAGATTCAGGAGGAAATGTTTCCAAGATACTCGATCATTAAATGCGGATTACATTCCCAAGATGTGTTCAAGAGAAAGGTGTACGTGTGAAGGACAGATGTCAGTGGGACCTGAGAATCCATGTTGCGGTTAGCCTGGTGCAGGATAGTCGTGCAATAATGTCGTGAGGTCTTAATCTTATCTGTGTTAAAGACGGGATAGTAAAGCAGAAGACACCTTCCCCAACCACCACTCCCTCCTGCTCAACAGGCACCAGGAAAAAATGATAAGAAACACAATGATGTATCGAGAGACTATATTGCCATGGAAATTTTATCGGAAAGTGTAATCAGGGGGGAAAAATATAGCTATAACTGTGGCGGAGTTCTCTTAGAAGGAAGCTAAATTATGAAGCAAAAAGAAAAGGTTAAATTTCCTTAGATGTCTGTGTTCCCTTCTGATAATGGTTGTGTTTTCTGACTGTGGAAAGAAAGGGATGTCGAAATCATTTAGAGTTTTTAAATTCTTATAATAAATTGGAACCTAGTTTTTTTCGAGTGTTTCTTCATAAAGTTTATTTCTAGGTGACGGAATTAATTTTCCTGCTGCTCTCTGAAATAGTTCCAGCCTTTCCTCGTCTTTGATCAAATCTGGAGACCATAACTCCTTGTGCAGTCCATCTGACATCAGCCACAACGTCTACCAACATCATTACTTCATTGCGTCTAGAACGAGAGTCTGAAGACAACACGAGAATAATTTCCACTAATAAATCATAACTATTTCAACGCAGCCTACTCCATAACACTCCTTTAGGAGTGTTATGAAATCATAGGACATTTCAACCTACACCACAAAACCAAAGGTTACAAATAATACTTATTTTGTCTACCTGTCATGAACATAAGGTTCACTGAAGCAATAATTCAGGATAAAATCGTTTGATATTTCAAACATAATGAGCGAACAGCTTTAAGATATCAATCATCACGAGTTAAGGCTTATTAAGAAGAAAATATATTCGTTAACATTTCGTAATCATAAAATCATCTCGTTGCAGATTTCAGCTTTCATCCTAAAGTTCACCACATTAGCAGTATCTTAGATAAGATTTCTAATCCGCAACTTTCCTATAAAATTTCCTTCGCAGTATATCTTTCATATTTCACAATGTGCTCTCTCTTAGCTTTTCTTCCCTGCTATTTATTGCTGCCGGAGGGAATGGTGGGTGGTGGGGAGGTGCCTCCTGATGTATTGTCCTGTGTCTTTGACTAATAAGACAGGAGAGGTACAGATAATATTACTGTCCTCCTGTAGATGTCCTCCTCGGGGAACACCAGGTCTCCTGTTACCTGTCCTTCCCCTGAGCGAATTTCCATCCCCCGGCTCCTCATCCCTTCCAGCCACACGTAAGCCTCAGTAGCACCCGCGACGTTCCGTGCTGGACCGAGGAACATGGAACACCCCGGACCGAACACTTTCCCGGGATTCTCTCCATTGTGCGGGGCGACCTAAAACGCCGGAATGAACCGTATTGATATACGAGTCGTGCGAGGGGAAGGAGGCCTCGCCGTCACCTCCATCAGGAGAAAATACAGCTGTAGTATATATTATGGCAGGCAGGGAGGCCCGGGCCACAATGGCCGGCCCCGCCCACGACACAATGGCCACCTTCACAAACAGTTTAACGCCGCTACGCTAGCCTGGCCCTAAGTGGCCCTGGACACGGCAACACCCGCCTCCCGCCGCTACCCCCCCCCCCCCCCCTCCTCCAGCAGTAGGGACCACCCTTCTCTCTCTCTCTCACACACACACACACACACACACACACACACACACACACACACACATATACACACACACACACACACATTCACCCTGTGTCTCATTCTTTTATTTTCTCTCTCTCTCTCTCTCTCTCTCTCTCTCTCTCTCTCGTATTCTTTTATTATTTTTTCTTTAATTCTTTATTTGGTTTTGTCTCTTTTTCACTCTCCATTCCTCTTTCTCTCTCTCTCTCTCTCTCTCTCTCTCTCTCTCTCTCTCTCCGACTGTCTCTGTCTATCTGTCTGCCTGTCTGTCTGTCTCACTGTCTCTCTGGCTATCTACATATCTATCTATCTGCTTCACTTACTCTTTTGTTTTCTCTCTATGATTTCTACATAGTGCCTTATTTATTGTCTTTAATGCTTTTAAAAACATTAAAAACTTTGCAGATATTTCTCCTAAAGTCATCTGTGTGATATTTCTCACTCTTCCCACATTGATCTCTATGTTTCCCATCTCCTCCAGTGTCTCAAATGGTCTCGATACGACCCACACGTTCTGTCGTTGTTTGCATTCCTCTCTCATCCCTATGAACGTAACCAGCCCCAACAGGGGCAGAAGAGGGCAATGGGAAACAGGAAACTGAGATGACTCAAGCGTGGACACATTTCCTTTTCATCTAGTAAGATTGACCGAGTTGAACCTTGTGATAAGAAGAATTCCTGTGTAATATACAGAATTTGCATGTATCACTTAGAGGGAAAAGTCATAATCAGAGACTGATTTAGTCGAGCAGAGGTTAAGATAATGAAACATGATGCATATTAAGGCATACGGCATATGGACTGACCCTAAAATGCTATACTCTCTCCATAACATACAGTTTCCAAAAACCGTTTGCATACTTTCTGGTCTTTGATCTCCTTACCTTGCCGCATTATCAGACACCTTTATTCCTATTTCACAATGAATTACTCTGATAAAGGATACAGGTTTCTGTGTACGAGAACTTAGTTCATAATTTGAGAGGTTTAATATTTCTGTTTTGATGCGTACGAGCCACACTGTCCCTTCCTTCATCTTAAGCGTTATACTTAAGCGTGGCATTGTCTGTCTGTCGTCATCGTAAACACTTAAATCAACTAGATGCGGCACGCCATCACGGCTCCTTAAATGGCACCATCTTAAAGTCATTTAGGGAAAGGCATTTTGCAATGTAGATTTGCTGCACATCATCGCATCTTTTAAGTTGTCGTCTCAAAGTTGATTCATAAAGTCATAAACAGCAACTAATACACACGTCAGACGATAGAGCAACGATTAAGAAAACATTTCCAACATTCAGCATTAACAACACTACCAACAGAGACAACAGCCCACACTTCTCTCACAGTTCCACCACTGCCACCGTTTTACCACCAATAGCATCGTCTCCTACCACCACCATTATCATACTGCTGCCAACATCATCAGTTTCCACCACCATGTGTGCTGTCAGGGACACCACTTCCAACGCCATCACCACCGTTACTTACAACACACACAGAAGCTGTCACCACCACTGCCATCACCTTAACCCCAACAACACCACTGATCTCATTGTCACCACCTGAACTACTATCACCACCACAGTTACCACAGTTACCCCTGCCGTCACCACCACTACCACCACCACCACCAACGCGGTGTCCCTCCTTCTCCACCAACACCCACCACCTCCGCCACAAACACCCTAACTAACAACCCCGCCATCAAAGAACCATATGACTAGAAATTGCCCCTAACTAGTTGTCTAGTCAGGGGCACTTAACGAGCAGTTAGACGTCTGTCGGTAGTTCCTGTATAAAGATGAGTATTAGGGACATTTTCGCACGTTTAGGTGTCCGAAGATCACCCTTGCGTAGCTTCCTAATTATAGCCTTTTATGCAAGCGCAGTTACAGGAGGGGGGTCAAGAATTGTGTGCCCCAAGTGGCCTTAAATATGAGTATCTGTCAAGTCTCTGCGGTGTAATGACCCCTAATGCCCATGTTCTCTGGTGGATCATTGAATTATGGGGCCGGGCGTCCTGCAGGCCTTCGGGATTTTAAAAGATGAATTACATTCTGGGTTTAACGACGACATCTTGATAACATATGGCGGCAGCCACCATCTCCCTTAATCGGGACACAAATATTGTAATTACCCAAACGAAGGTGGAACGACCCTCAACGACCCTAATTAGACACGTACCAGGTCCCGTGATCCACTTAGAAAGAAAAAACTTTTAAGTGTTTTACTCTTGATAGTAACAAGATCATTCGGTGGTTGGGTAATTTAGATATTAAACTTTAAATAGAGGCGTAAACCATGGGAGGGACGTGTTCTTGTGAGGGTATTATGTGCGGGTTACAGCCGCTGACGATGGCGTGTTCACAGCCATCAAGCGAGTGGGGGCCTTTTCTCAGCTTCTTCTGAGCACGACGGTACGATCCAAGAGCACGACGGTACGCTCCCAGAGCACGACGGTACGATCCTAGAACACGACGGTACGACCTCAGAGCACGACGGTACAATCCTAGAACACGACGGTACGGTCTCAGAGCACGACGGTACGATCCTAGAACACGACGGTACGATCTCAGAGCACGACGGTACGATCCCAGAACACGACGGTACGATCCCAGAGCACGATGGTACGATCCCAGAGCACGACGGTCCGAGTCTAGGGTTTCTCATGGCCTGGGCTCTGTGACCTGACCCCTAAGGGCTTCTTGCCCTCAGGGTCAAGCACATTGCACCTAAGGGTTGTAACGTCGTGTTCTTCAAGAGTCATAACCGCCGTGCTCAAGGGTCGTACCGATATGTCTGAGCGTCGTGCAGCTGTGCTCGCGGGGAATAACTCACACCACCATCCGACCCTCTCCTTCGGGTCGTCTGAGAGCGGCTGCCGCATGAAATACAAAGCGGCTCAGTTGTAACACTATCAAACTTCCTCGTTCAACCCCGAGATCCACCGCGAGCAATTACAGAACCCGTAATGATCATTCGCGGGACGCGAAACGCTCCCAGCTGCCTTGGTTGGCTTCTAGCGCCTTGGGAGGAGGAGAGAGGAGGAGGAGGAGGAGGAGGAGGAGCAGGAGGTTGAAGAGAGGCTCCTCCTCCTCCTCCTTCTCCTCCTCCTCCTCCTCCTCCTCTTCTTCCTCGGCCGAAGTAATTGGCCGCTGTAATCATCTCCAGGTAAAAGTCAGGAATTATTATGAGAGATGAGAATCGTGAAACTTAGCCCGCCAAATACGGGTCTTTTATGCCCGGCGTCCGCCGCTCTATCGTGTAATCTGTGGCGCAGGTTCTTTTTAAAAACGCCCCCCCCCCCTCCCCCGGTGAGTTACGGGTCGGCCCCAGTGGCAGGCTCCGGGCCTCAGGGGTTCCTGGTGACGGAGGCAGCAGCAGGATTGGGCTGGGGACTGCCAACGTCTGGAGGAGGAGGAGGTGCAGACGTCCGCTGCATAAGAGGGTGCGGACGTGTGGAGGAGAGAGAGGTGGTGTGGACGCCTGCAGGAGGAGGTGGAGGAGGCGTGGAGGCCTGTAGGAGGAGGTGGAGGAGGTGGAGGAGGTGTGGAGGCCTGCAGGAGGAGGTGGAGGAAGAGTTGGTGTGGACGCCTGCAAGAGGAGGAGGAGGAGGTGTGGAGGCCTGGATGAGGAGATGGTGTGGAGACCTGTAGGAGGAGGTGGAGGAAGAGGTGGTGTGGACGCCTGCAGGAGGAGGAGGAGGAGGTGGCGTGGACGCCTGCAGGAGGAGGTGGAGAAGGAGGTGGTGTGGAGGCCTGGAGGAGGAGGTGGAGGAGGAGGTGGTGTAGAGGCCTGCAGGAGGAAGTGGTGTGGAAGCCTGCAGGAGGAGGAGGAGGTGGAGGAGGAGGTTTTGTGGAGCCTTGGAAAAGGAGATGGAGGAGGAGGTGGTGTGGACGCCTGCAGGAGGATGTGGTTGAGGTTTGGACGCCTGCAGAAGGAGGTGGAGGAGGAGGAGGAGGTGGTGTGGAGGCCTGGAGGGTGAGGAGGTGTGGTCGCCTGTAGGGAGTGCAGACACCGGTAGTGACCACACATTACCATCAACATCAAAATCCTCATGGCTGAAAAACGCAGCAAAAACTGTAGCCTCCTTCTCGTTGCCACCGGGGTAGTTCCCAGGGTAGGAGAGCAGCGGCTCAGGTCGTTAGACGGTTCCCAGGACTGGAAGACCAAGAGCCGTGGGTCTCAGGCAGCTCGAAGGGCGGGGAGGTACTGTAGCCCTGAGAGGCAAATCCTGAAACAAGAGAGAAGAAAGACCATCACGGGTAACAAAGTACTTCGAAAAAAAATATAAAAAAGTTGATATTTATTGAAATTTTTCTCTTTTTAGGAAAAAAGTAAGTAAAAAAATAATCATAATTGTCTTTTCGTCATCGTGGTTGTGTTGCGAGCGAGCCTCCGTGATTCTCGGGCCGGCCACAACACACTTACAACTCTGGCGGAAAACAATTTATAATTACAAGGTTGCGGGAATCGTGGCAAACTTTGTTGTTAAATTTCGAGCTGGTTTGTCAGATTGGAATGTCAAATTAGATTTTTTTTTCCCTCTCTCTCTGTAGAAAAACTAAAAGCTTATTGTTGCCAGACACACTCGTGCAGAGGGTCGTCTGGGCTTGAATAATTGTAGGAATAAATAATGAATAGTCTTAATGAGGAAGCTTCCATTTTAGTCCTGTGTTAATGCCTCGAAATGGGTCCTCGTCGTGGAGACGGGGTGCAAGTCTGAGACGTGTATGACACCGAGAGGGACGGGTCACTCGAGGTCATTCCAGGTCTTATTCCGTTCAGCGAGAGAGGGAAGAAGGCAGAGAGAGTTGAGTGATTGCAGATGAGGCTGTTATATGCCCAATGGCAATCGACTGTACCAATTACCCAAATATACGGAGAGATGTTGATGCAACAGCCAGCAGGTCATGCCCTCTGTAATGACGGGTCAGTGGCTAACTACAGCCAGTAATTACGCCCGAATTTCAAAGTTTCTCTTTTTTCACATACTGAACGCCGAACAAACATAACATTGGGGGACTTCATTAACCATCAATTAATCTTTACTATCAGACTGCAGGACAAAACGCGTTTCTACTCGTCACTTGAATGTTAATCTTTCTTACGTGTTTCTTTAAGATATTCTTTGAGATATTCCTCCAAAGATTCTTGCAGAATATGATATTGGATTATGTACTCTCAAAGGAAATACCTTTTGTGGTTGAAGTATCTGCACACCTGAATCCACAGCCTGTTGTAATTCTCAAAAAAAGAAAGATATTGCAAAAAAGTACTTCATCTTGTGTGAATTGAGAGTTCTTTAACTCACGTTAAACACACGAGATTTGACTCGTTGATGTCTGTCTGCGTGTCTTGTCTGTTGGCCTGTTAGTCTGTCTGCTCAGCAGTAATGAGTGTGTCTGTGAAAGACACTGCCCCCTTCTTCTTCCCCCCCCCGGCGGTAGTCATGATTTCCCCCTCCTCCTCCTACAACTACCCACCCCCTCTAGCTATTACCGAAGGGGTGGCAGTGATGGTTGCCCAACTACCTGTTCTCGCTAATAAAACGATAATGTGGACGTAATTGGTGCACATTGCCATGCTGGGTGGGAGTCGGGGGTTGGGAGCGTTTGTGGGGCTTGGGGGGGGGGAGCAGAAGACCCCACTACCTAGGCCAAGTGTGGACACCCAGGCACCACCACCATCCCCCCGGCCTGCTCCCCAGGTGCTGGGGAAGGAACAAGAAAAGAAAGAGATAACAGAAGACCTGATGGTCTACGGTAAGGTTATCAGCTGGAGGACTGTACATGGGAAGGACGGATAACAGAGGACCTGATGGTCTTTGGCGAGGTTATCTGCTGGATGAAAACAATGGATGGGCCATCAGAAGACCTAATGGTCTTCGACGAGGCTATCTGCCGGAGGACAGCACATGGGAAAGACAGATAACAGAAGACCTGATGTTCTATAACGAGGCTATCTGCTGGAGAACAGTAGAATTATTCCGAGTTCTTAATCTATCAGAGTCAGTATAGTATAGCAGAGGACACCTCCCCACCACCACCCCCTGTAGCACATTATCCGGCTGGAAAACAGCTGAAAAGGAGCCCCATGGAGTATGGAAAGAGTAGGGCGATGTGGAAATTTCATAGCAAAGTGTGAATGAAAATTTCATTTTGTTCTAATGTAAAAAAATGGGTAATCCTAGGAGGAGGATCGAACCCCAAAAAAAGGTAATAATAATAATAATAATAATAAAG
>JAYMFT010075217.1:0-28810 GCA_038088735.1 Panulirus argus
AGTTTATAAGTCGGATTGCTTTCGACTCAACTCTGTCAAGTAAGGAAACAGAGCTAGAACCACCCCAAATGTGGGAGAAGTACTCCATGCAAGGACGAATCAATCCCTTGTATAAACGGAGCAACTGTTCGGAAGAGAAAAAGTTACGACATCTAAACAGAACACACAGTTTCTTAGAGGCAGCCTTAGCTCTTCCCATAATGTGGGGTTTCCAAGAAAGATTGGATGTTACAGTAATATCAAGTATGTTCATTGAGTCAAGAGATGGAATTACAGAACCGTCAAAGGAAATAAGAGAGTTGTGAGGAGTTTTCGATAGAGAGATAGGTAGAAATTGGGTCTTTGAGGCATTAAACTTAACTAGAATTTGTGTACCCCACTGAGATATCCTGGCCAAGTCTGAATTTATTGAGGAAGCTGTGTCAAGGCAAGATGCAGATTGAGTGAGAGAAGAGGATGAATGCAGTGTTGAGTCATCAGCATATGAGTACCACATTGTTCACACCCTTCTCTGTGTTTAGGCCCATAGTACTCAGAGCATCTCTCATTACTCCTTGCACACTTTTGTTCTTTTTCCCTCCCCCTCCATTGCATGTATCGTCCTTTTCAGTTTCTTCCTTAGTCATCCTCGCCATATGTCCAGACCATAACTTGCTCTCCTGTAACATGATTCGCTTACTATTACGCCTGTTTTTCATATTGTCATTCTACACTTGATGAACCCTCTTCACATCACATAATGGCATCGGAATGTCATTTCTAGCACATTCAACTTTTTCATACTTTCGCTAAATTCGTAGGGTCCACAACTTACATCCACATAGTACTGTTGGGACCATTGTACCATCATTGTATTCAGGACAGTGACTAAATCATCAGTGCAACGAGGGTTTCCCTTCTTCCCTTCGACCCACCCTTCCACCCACTTTCCCTCCCTGTTGATCACTTTTGCTCCCTTAGTTCCCTGTGCTGCCATGTCCTCTCTCTTGGATTTAAAACGTCTTGTTTCTATCAGGATTTCTCTATTTATTTCACTCTCAAGCCAAACTTTCTCCTAAGCTAAACCTCATTTAAGTAGTAACTTATTTTATAATTATGATAGACATTCATATTTGTCATTTCTTGCATGATCGAGGTTTCTTGTTTACGAGCAACTTCTTCAAATCCCTCCCATTACTATTTTCCACTCATCCACATACCACATACTTGTGCATAATGCATGATAATTGTAATGATGATTTACAATTATAAGAATATTTAATTCAAGAGATCGGATGCTAGTGAAATTATCTCCTCAACAACATTGTCCTTTCACACATCTCAAATTCTGTATCCTATTCCTGTATTTTCTCTGTACTTGCTAGAGAACCCTTTAATCTTCAGTTGATTCATTGCAAATGCCCTATGTGTGTAATATGAATGTAATAGCCCTTTAAGGACTGAACCCAGATAATTTAGGGGAGACCCCAGGATTGATTATCTATCTATATGTCTGTCTATCTATCTATCTATATCTCTCATGCCTGTTTCAGTTGGAACTCCATCACAGGGGTGGCCACAGCAACATAGTCTCCATAACCAAAGACCTCCATTGCCACTTCTTATGCTTTAGTGTTTCTCCCTTAACAGGCCACTGGCAGAGGGCAAGTCTAGTGCAGTGTTCGCAGAGGCTCCTACCAAATGTTCCTAATAACTAATTCTAGCTAATTCTGCTACTTACGACTACTACTACCTAACATTTATACCTAGTGCTCCTGCCTACGTTTTCCAGCCTACTACTTCTATTTACTGCTCCTATCATTTAGCCAAAAGGCAGGGCTTGCACATAGTACTCACTGTAGGAAAATCTAGAGTTATGAAGAATGAACTGCATGAGTTAAGTGTTTTAAAGTGTTACATATGACAGGGAGAGAATGTGTATTTGTGGGCAGAATGCCAGTATTCCACATGTTAGTGAGACAAAGAAAAGACAGCTACCTGGGTCAGAGGATAGTGAGACAAAGAAAAGACAGCTACCTGGGTCAGAGGATAGTGAGACAGAAAGAAAAGACAGCTACCTGGGTCAGAGGATAATGAGACAGAAGGAAAAGACAGCTACCTGGGTCAGGGGATAGTGAAACAGAAAGAAAAGACAGCTACCTGGGTCAGAGGATAGTTAGACTGAAAGAAAAGACAGCTACCTGGGTCAAAGGAGTGCAGCTTGACAACCACTTAAGTGCTGGCTCACTAAGCAGATGTCACTAACCCACCCGATTCTCAGATGGGTAGTACTAGTCCCAGGACTGGCATATACCAGAAAAAAAGAAAATATATAAGTATTACTGTTTGACAGGAAATATCAAGAAAAGTTAAGAAAAAGGAAAAGTGATTATATCATATTGTTGCTGTATAGACATTTTCATTTGGCTTTCTATGCATGCTCAGCTTATCACATGTTTATTATCTGTTGCTGACAAAGCCATCTTTGTTACTTCTATGTAACTGCCAGTGGGTTACTGATACACAAAGAACTTTTATCAGTGTTACCAGTTCAACATCTTCCAAATTATCATCACTAATTAATGCCCCAAAGACTATGACAAATTAACCTCAAATTGGAGTCTGGTGAACCAAGCATGCATACTTGGGCAGTACCTTTTCCCTTAACATGGTTAACTAAGATACCAGGATTCTTTCCTAGTGCTTACCATTGTTGCTTGTGACTTTAGGCACCCCTACATACCAGTAAAGTGTGCCTTTTAAGTTAAATGACTGCAGAAAATGGGAACAGGTATGACTAGGGTCCTTACAGGGTAAGATGGTGTGATTACTGTTGTTGTGGTCCAGGGAGAGAGTTTCACACGTGTCGCTCTGTCTCTGAACATTGTATGTATATCTTGCCTCTACCCCTATGCATATATGTATACACACAGCCCAGCTTAAGCAAGGTACCCACTTACTGAACATGCCCAAGGGGAGGATGAACTCCTAGGTTGGTTGTAGGCCGATTGCTATGCCCAGGATTCAAACTTGTGGGTCCAACCCAGGACTATCCTGTGCTGACTCTGTCATTAATGCTAACCACCACACTAGAGAGGCCTGTGTGTTACAAGGGTAATCTTCACATCAGGATTTTTTCCTATTGCTCATTGTAGCGTGACTTTAGACGTGTATATGAGAACACTGATAAATTATGCCATCTAATTTAAACCTCGACAGGAGGAGGACATCTGTACAAGTATGTCTAGTGCCCTCCCATTGTAGATGGTATGCATATGTACAGCTGAGGTCCTCAGGCTAATGGGAGTTTGTGGTTTGTGGGCATGTTTTGATGGAAGTCTTCACAATGACTTCACATTGTGGGGGGGGGGGAAATGCTGTAGCTGTCAGAAATTGCATTTTATATCTCAGTTCTTTACATTTGAATTCGGCATACTCTGTGTGCTTAGCTTATCATGTGTTTATCCTTTTTATTTGGAAATAGTGATGATGTAACAAAAAGAAGTACAGTATATTAGTATATTGACACAAACTGTGCTTATAGAAGAGCTAGAGAATGAATATGAATGAATGAGGGCTTTTTTCTGCTCCAGGTGTTACCTTGTTAACAGAGGAAATGGCAAACAGTTATGAAAGAAAGAAAATGAAAGACCTAACATGGGGAGTCATAAAATATAGTTTCCCATTTTCCTTGACAGTTGGTGAGGTTTCCTATGTGGAAATGTTCAACGACGAGAACAACCGTCCCCGAGGTTGTGCACTAATTGAGTTCGATTCCCCTGAGCTTGTACCAAAAGCTGTGGATATCATGCACAGATATGAATTAAAAGGGCGCAAGTTAGTTGTAAAAGAGGTAAGTTTTTGAATTTGATTATTTAATGGCTATTTTATGGAAATACTAGGATTAGTCAAGTTTAAGTAGAAACGAGTGTTCCAAAGCAAAGTTTCCTGGGAGGTGAGACAAAAGTTGGTATTCAAGGTTGTTAGATGCAAGGAATGATAAGCCAATCCTCTCTTTGTGGTCTGCTGTGTATTCTTTGCATGTACTTTCGGTCATAAGCCATTCTGATTCTAGTCAGTATTGTTTTTTCTACTTTCCCCAAGCTGTATGTATTGGTTTAAGATTTTTCACAAATCTGAATTTAATTGTTTGTAACTTCTTATAGGGAACCAAATGAGTAAAATGCTTAAAATTGTATTTAGTAATTAGTTCATTTCAGTAGATTAAGGGAAGGACTTGTAGGACCATTGGTGGACATTTATGTGTGTACATCCACACTTTGGGTTTGAGTCTGTTTCAGTCTTTGTTTAATGTAACTTCATATGCAGATGCATATTGATAAGTGTTTCAGCTTACCACCAAATTTAGGTCACCCTCTCCTGCTTCACACATCAATGACTGGTCAAAGTTTTTGGCCCAAGTTGAGCCCCACCTAGGTCAAGTTTTAGGTCTGAGTCTTTTTCAGCCACAGGTTGCTACTAGTGTTATAACTTCAGAGGGAGATGCATGATGATGAGTGCTCTAGCATCCTATTAAAATTAGGGTGCCCTGACTTACATTTCTTGCCTCAGTGACACTGTATACCTTTCAAGTATGTGTTCAGCTTCATCTTTGTAAAATTTTTGGTCCAAATCTGTCTGAGCCACAAAATTTGATGTATGGCAATGTAACTATGTATGCAGATGCAGATATATATCATTAATCAGTTGCTTTTGGCACATTACCAAAAGTAGGTTGCCCAGGCATACATTTTGCTTCTTGGTGACTACATTTTAGCTCGAGTTAAATTTTCAGCTACTGTTTGATGTATGGTCTTGTAACTTAATATGTTGGTGCATAATATGTGCCTCAGTATTTCTAGTTCCCCTGACCTACATAAAACACTTTAGTGACTTGAAGGAAAACTTGTTTTGATGATTTTGGGTCTTAAGTCTACAGTAAAAGTCACTACTGCAATATGGAGTTAATATAGCGGTGGCTTTCCTTTCAGTGCGAAAATTCTGTCTGGGATATATTCTATGACCTCTTGGCCAGAATTTGTATAGGACAAGAAAGGTGAAAAGATCAAAGATCCTGTTCATTGCCATACCAGTTGATGATTTTATTTGAGCAATGAACATGAGTATTTGATATAAGTACAGATTTTTGATCTATGGAATGGATTTCATTATGACATGGTGTATTTGTATCCCATTGGAAAGGAAGCTCCATTTTTATTTGGAAGTCAAAAGGTCACTGCTGTACTAGTAAATTTGTTTTTCAAGATAGCTTCATTCTTACTGGATGGATTTTATTAAGATTTCTTATATAAGTTCTCCTTAGGGCAGGACAGGTCCCTATTGTTTTTTTGTGTTACCACTGCAGCCACCTTTACTAATACCTGTTCAATGCTGCCTTCAACTTAGTTTATCATTCCTTTTGATTTTCTGTCATCACTACCACCACATGTACAGTCACCTTTCCCACCATTTTTCTGCCCCATCTGTCACATCCTTGCTACCGCTGTTTCCACCGCTATTGCCATAACCCCTGCCATTGCTACCACAATCTCCACTGCCACTACCACTTCCTTTGCCTTCCCCACTGCCATTACCACAGTTATTACCCCTGCTTTCACCATGTCTGCTACCATTACTTCTACTACATCTACAGTCAATGCCACCCACTCTGACTTAACCATCACCATTGTGATGATGCATCATATAACCACTTGTGCCACAACCTCAGTAGCCTCTTCTGTCACCACCTGCTTTAGGCACCACCTCTTCTTCCATCTGTGACAGACCCCTTTGCAACCACCACATCAGGCACCAGCTCTACAACAACCAGAGCCACCATTTCTGCTGTCCCCTTTGCTCCCTTCGCAGCCCCACATTGCATCCACATGTGCCGCCAACTTTACCATTCCCTCTTCCACTTTCTTTATCACACCATTCTCTATCTCTGCCATTCCCTAAACTACCTCCACCACCACTACCATGACCTCTACAATCACCTGTACAACTTTATGCCATGCTCTCTACCCCCACCAGTACCTCAACCTCGGCTACCATCTGTATCACCCCCTCTGACACCATTCCCTTCACAACCTCTGCTTCTCTCTTTCCATCACCCATGCAACCATCTCCTTTACAGCCACTTCTGCCACCAGTATACAATGTATAGTGTAGTACGGACATGCTTTGGAATGTCTGTTTGTTTTTCAAGTTTAGTCTGGTCCTTGAAGGCTTAGGGATCTAAATTAAGCTTGAATGTCTGGTACTCCTGATTGCTGGTACTCTGTACAAGTATATGAAATGATGTGTGTTATAAAAGTGAAGGAAAATTGTGGAAAATGTAGGAAAAAATTGGAAAATGGGAAGTAAGCAGTAGGGAAATCTCTTGGCCTTTTCAGTGATTGCTTGGTGCTGTATAAAGAGCAGTTTTGTTTTTTACCTTCTTGCTTTACTTTGAAAAGATAGAACTTGTGTATTTCAAACTAGAATTTCTTGTTGAGTGTTCACACTTTTTCAATTAGAAAGTGAATAAAGGAATTAAGAAGCAGAAAAAGTTTAAAGTGAAGTGTTTAACTGGAAATTGGATGGTCTTTTATAGCAGAAGTGTTGACACAACACATCTCTCACCCAAAACCCCTGGAGAAAGAAATTGGATATAGGAAAAGGAAAAGCGTGTTGAAAACAGGACAAATGGTACAAAAGAGAAAATAAGTTTGCGAATATATAGAGGGGGAACTGATATAAGGTCATTAGAGGATTAGAAATCACTCACCCAGAGAAGTAAAGATGATATGAACGTAAAAGAAATATATATTGTTATAGTGTAGGAACCCAATAAACATAAATCTTTAGCAATATGATAAGTAAAAAGTAATCATTTTGGTGTACATTCAAGAGGAGGGAAATATATATTAGATAAAAGATGGGATAGGGGGAAGTGTTCAGAAACTTTGAGTTAGCCAGAAAAGACATTCACAGAATACTGACTTGACCCTTACAAGACTTGGTCCTGTTGAAATTGCACCTTATATATGTTGAGATGTATGCAGATGCACTAGATAAACCTTTTGAAATGCTGTTCAAGATGTCGCTGGAGAGAGGCTGAGTGCCAAGGGAATGGATAGGGATGAATGTCATATCTGTTTACAAGATTGAAGATCAGGAACAGGCATAGAACTTTTGACCAGTTTCACAGATGAATGTGGTTTGTAAGTTCTTTGCAAATATGATTAGAAAGCAAATGGAAAATCTTCTAAGTGAGAGAGAACATGGTTTTTAGGGAAAGGAGGCCATTTTGAACAAATCTATTAGATTTTTTTGAGAGTGAACTCTGTTTTAGACAAACGGGAGGGCTGGGTAGATTGTTTTTGGACGACCAGAAAGCATTTGTCACCACTACTTGAAAGGTTGATGAAAATGGATTACCTGGCAGGAATAAGGGGGAACTTCTACAATGGATGGAAGATCATATCGAAGTGAATAAAGGATACCTGTCAAAGGGGCCTTCTCTAAATGTGTTGAGTTGACCAGTGGAGTACCACAGGATTCAGTTCTGGAATCATTACTCCTTGTGATTTATATAAATGGCTTACCAGAAAGTGTGGACTTGCACGTGAATGTGTTTGCAGATGATGTAAAGGTCATGAGAGAAGTGAAAGCAAGGATTGCATCAACTCACACGAGGACCTTGACAGACCCCAAAGCTGGTGTGATATGCTTTTAATGAGATTCAGCCTAAGCAAAAGTAAAGTAATTAGAATGTGAAAGAAGGCCTTTGTATAATTATTATAACAGGAAATAAGCTTTAGGATTCTCTGTGTGGGGAGGACTTAGGAATTGACGTCATCCCTAACCTGTAGCCAGAGTTACACATTAAAATGATTAAGAAGTCAAACTTTCTGGTGGCAAATATTAGAATGATCTGTTAATGCCCACTCTTCATCTACTCCACTCCCCAACATGTGCTTTGGGATAACTTTCTTTTTAAACTATGTATTTCTAATCAGTTCTTTTCTAGCACAACTCCACAAGCTATTTACTATTTTGAGTACTCCACTAATGTATTTCTAATCGGCTCTTTTTTTAGCACAACTCCACAGGCTATTTACCATTTTGGGTACTCCGCTCTCCCCATTTATACTTTCAACTGCCACATCACCCATTCTCATTCAGATGTGTGAAGTAGGCTTCACACACACTCATTTCCTTCAAAACTCTCTCCTCTCTTTTTCACACACTCTCTGTTCCTTCCAAAACACACTCCTCTCATTTTCACACACACTCAGTTCCTTCCAAAACACTCTCCTCTCTTTCTCACTCTTCTTGTTACCGGGTGCATAAGCAATAGCAATTACCCACCTCAAA
Organism: Panulirus argus; assembly: GCA_038088735.1. Lineage (NCBI taxonomy): Eukaryota > Metazoa > Arthropoda > Malacostraca > Decapoda > Palinuridae > Panulirus > Panulirus argus. The sequence goes on from JAYMFT010075217.1 coordinate 8,341, forward strand.
AGCCCACTTTCATTTTTACCCTTATCAGTGGGCTTGCTTTATTACATTTTTACTCATTCCCACACTTCTTTCAGAAGAAATGCTATCTCTTCTTTAGTTCTCACTTTCAGACTGGCCACTGATTATCCCCAAGACAAACCATTTTTCTTCAGTCCCCTGAGCTTAGTTTCACAGAAAGGTACCAATTTCTTCCTCCTCATTATAGTTATATAGGTTCACACTTAATGACAGCCCATCCTAAGCCGCCTACTCTTCCAAATGAATAGGGAAATGAAATAGGGAAAGGTTTGTAGTTTTCTGTTCCTGCCCCTTTAATTGCCATCTAAGATATGAGGGGAATACATGGGAATTATTCTTTTTCTCCTGTCTACAGGAACAGCAAGTTTATGTTTGTGTATATTGATGTGTGCATTGGTATCCAACAAAAAATTTGCCACGACCTATTTTTCACCATATAGAGGCAGACCTTGTTATTTATTACCTTTGTTTTCATGTGGTCTTCAAAGTCCATCTTTTTGTTAGTGATCATTCTGATGTTTGATTTTAACTTACTTTCCTTGTTAAACCCTTGTAAGGTGCCACTGTTTTATTGTTGATTGTTTCAAGATTTTGATTTTGTGTATCTATTTTCTTGGAAGTCTCATAAGTTTTCCACTGCCTATATCTGCATTATATTTATATCTTTTTGCTTTTCCTTATGGGGTCCTGCTGATTTACTAATTTAAGTATCATCTGTAGAGCAATTAATTATACTTTTGTTTTGTGTTTGTCATGTATCATTATTGTAAATGTTATTTTAAGCTCTGGTAGAATATATTGAATTTCGTTTTTTCCACCTCTTTGAATTTTTCCTTAGTTAGAAACTCTTTGATGCACTTTTCTGATTTACTGGGACCTTTCATGTTTGTTTTACCTCTTAACAAAGTGTTGTAATTTCTGTCTTATTGGAGGGGTGTTTCAGTATATTTACTTTATGTGATTGCTTTGGCAGACTTAAGAAAAATGTTCCGTATTTCATGCATAAGTTTTACAAATGCTGCTGTAGGAAGCTGATATAATGATTAAGATTTTGGGTTTCCAATATGTTTCCTAATCACACTTTTAAGGACTTTACTACAAGTGACAAGTGATATCAAAGTTGCTAGTCTGTAATGTTTCTGCAGAGTTGTACATACTTCTTTGAGTCTTGATGATACATTCCAACTATATGAATTTCTACAGTGCTTCTTTCATCTAGGCTTTGTTTCAAAATCATGTTGGTTTTGCCATTGATAACTTTGTCTTTGAGGAAGATGGCTGCATTTGTTTCTGGCCTTGTTGCTGAGTTCTCAGTTTCTTCGTAATCTGTAATGGCATTCTCAACAAAACATGATTAGGTGTCTTGTTCACTTTTTTTATATTGAGTAGTATTGATCAGGTAACAGCCTGCATGTTTTTATTGTCTTTTTGATAATTTTTTCCAGGTTTAAAAGCAGTCTTGGATTTTTTGTAATTTGTTTATGTGAGAGAATGATGTGCTAGGATTCAATTCCGTACCATTTCCTTTGTCATCATGTAGTCTTTGTCCTTGTCATTGAAATTTTAATATTTCTTTGTCAGCACTTCTTGTATTTTCAAGTTACTCTGACATCTGTTAGTCAGTTGGTGATCTTTTTCCTTTTACAGTTCTTTTCAATTCATCCAATTCTATTTCTTTTTGTTAACCTTTAGCTCTTTTTACTGGTGTTTCACGGAAACCTTTTCAGTGAACATAACTTGGCTCAAAAGAGTGACTTTTGGCTCAGGAAAGTATTACTCAGAACAACTTTTCTTTATCATATTCGATAATTATTATACTCTGGAGAAAGAGGCAAGCAGTTTAATTTCAGCTTGGGTATTATTTCATACTTTAAGGTGGAGTCCTGTTGTGATCAAAGAAAAGTTATTTACAATTATCTGTAAGTTTTGCTCTTATCTTTGTCGGTTAGGTCTGTAACCAATGGACATGAATTGAAAATTTACATAATTAAGGATGTGTATGTATTTTGAGAATTTCTTGGGATTTTTTCACTGGTGGATTTGAATATTTGTGTTGTAGAATTTTGCTGTGGTTTTATTATGCTTTTCACACTTTATTGGGATTGTCAACCTCTTCAGACCTTGATGTGGAAAAGTGTGGTCTGGTGAATAGTAACCAGTCCAAAAGCCAGAGGATGTATGGCAGATTAAGCATATTCCATATATCTATATGTCTTTCCTTTGCTCTTTTGTGAATGCAACATATTTGTTTATTTGGGTATTGAGAGCTTTTGTTGGTCTGAACAATTTAAACTCAGATGAAAGGGATGTCTAGGAATGATAATGGATTCATAAGTTTCATTTTCAGGGAAGGAAACATGTTATAGATTAATTTATTTGATTTTCAGGTTGGAAAACCATTTTTTTTTTAATATTTAATTGAAAGGTTTTGATATTGTTAAAATTTGTTTGATATCATGGGCATTAGTAATGCATCTGTATACACTATGACCTCGAAATACTGGGCAAATTTAGGGTAAGGTTGCCCGGTAGATATGACCCTTGAGCAGAAGCACATTATTAGGAGGTCTTCCCTTCGGTATCCTATCTGTATACAGAAGCCTTCAGAACAGAATTGGTAATGAGAATTGAAGTAAAAGATGCTTTTGCAGAACTTATGAATTGATTAGTTGAGTTTTTATGTAACATTACAAACAGCATTGGGCCATTCTGTATTTATTCTCTGCAAAATCGACTTCTTCACTGATGAATAGGAAATTATAGTTGTGTTTTGACTTGTATTTGGATGATTATTACTAATCTTGAAATGTTTTGGTGGATATTACATCATAGTAATAAGCTATACTCAGTTAAATCAGTATTGATTGTTTTTTTATTTTGTCAGCATCTAGTGCTTAATGTGGATATTTTTCTACAAGCAAGTTAATACATAGCTTTCTCATGCACTATGCTTAGATTATATAGTAGTACCTTGAGAGGATGTCCTTGTATGATAAATTTTCTTATAATGTCTTGACCAGTTTTCTTTTTTTATCTGGAAAGTATGGGACACTCATATTTTTATAGCAATCATGAAACTATATGCTCTATTATTGATTGCTTTGTAGAAGTTATCTCTACTCCAACCCAGTTTGTGGCGTAAGAAGTTAGGGTGTGCATGCTTACAGCTCATGATGTCTGCTTGTTGTTTTTGTTTCTTGTATTCATATTGTGAAACTTTGTTGGGATGTGCACATAAGTGATATAGTATTTAATTTTGAAGGCACTTCAAATAACAGTAATGATGTTTTGGTGGGTTGCCTTTGTTAGAGCAAACTTGTGTTCCTTCCTGAAGATGCATGTAGCCAGTTAGTGTTAGGTTCTTCAGCCACTTGAATGTGTAGTTTTGTAGTTCGGTTAGGAGATACTTGTATATTATGATCATGGATTCTTGCATACATGCACCCCAATATGGAATTATCAGTATCTTTGGTTTATGATCAGTTTTCATGGTACAGTAGTCATTTAACTTGAGTAGAGAAGTGTAGTGTACTATACAAGGACATGCATGAACCCCTGTACTTTTCATGTATGCAGCTGAAGGTTACATGTTATAGTACATGTAATTTGTTGAAGGGGGATTGTATAATGATTGCTGAATCCCCTTTTGGGTATCTTTCATTACAGTATTTCCTATTGCAAGCTGTAGTTAATCATGTCGGGGTTTGACGTGAGTGTTACTAATTTTGATCTGCTTGCCACAAAATAGGGTGAAGTCACACACCCATATGTTTGTGGTCGTGTTGTGTCATATTGAATCTTAAGTAGGTAAGAATAAAACTCACTGGCAGTCAGCTTGTAAATAAAGGTGTGCTTAATTAGACATCTACACATAATTATACACTGCAGACGTTGAATTTTGATTGCTGTTTGGATATAATCATTTGATTTAACCAGATTTGGGTAGACTACTAATTCATTCTCAGCTTAGAGCTGAAGCAGGAATTGTATTTTGCATCTCTGTGTTTTTTAATGTAACTATGAATTTGCTGTGATTAAGTTTGGCTTGGATAATGTATGAATGAAACTTGAGGATTGTCAATAGTTAGGTTTCCATATGTATATTGCAGTGGATATAAAGTTTGTTTCTCATCTTGTTTGAATTGGATTGTTTTTGTAAATCCTCTGACTAACTGTACCAGCTTCTTAAAATTCATGTATTTTAATAGTACTTTGGAAGGCAGCTAAAAATCCATAGTTTAGGTTTCATTTTGCCAGATGTTATGAGGTGAAAAAGTGCTAAATTTTTATTCTATATCTGGCTTTAATAAATTGAATCTCACGCAAGAATATTTGATTTATCCATCTTTGGCATAGATTAAAAGTTGATGAATTATTATCCGTGCATCTGTGTATTCGTAAGCTCTAAATAATTGGGAATGTTAAATCATGTCATCATGTAGGTATTTTGAGTAAAGATGTGCGTGAGATATGCATACTGTATCTTGCACTTGCAGCTCAAGAGATCAGGATACCTTTTCACTCAACAGATCCTGCCTTCATTGCAGTTATGCACTTTCTTGTAACTAATGTTCTGGTAATAGTGAATAAATCTTTGTACAGTTTGCACTACCAAGCAGAATTGTCAGTAATTTTAAACTTCCTAATTTCATACAGAAACTTTCATAAGTATTGTTCTAAGTCAGGGGAAGATGTGGTAGGCATGTTGCTCTCCATTGGAGTTGTCTTCTTTGTGATTTGATTAGACTTGGACTTAATTGTGATGCTCTGGTGACAAAGAAACATTATCTTGCTCTGGCCTGCACTTCTGATACTTTCATTTTGACATATGACTATGTAGCCAGAACTCCCATTAAGTGGGATAATGGTATATAAGTGCATGTTATTTCGAGGTCATATTGTATTTGTTTTTCAGTAAGCAGGTTAAGAATGGGAAAGGGGTAACTTTTGGATAAGTGATTTGTGAAAAGAGTGCTGTTTTATTTTTTAGAGCAGCATAACTGAAACATTTCCTCGTATTTTAGCATGACAATTACAACCAATAGAATTTCAAAGTAATGCATCTAAATCTTTACAGAAAGCAGATGACTTGCCACTTGCCCATCTAGCGCAGATTCGGCCTGCAAACAGAATGGTAAGGAAGAAAAGGTTTTCTGCCTGAGGGTTATTTGAGTGATGCCCTTACGAGGTCATGAGTAGGACAGTGACCCATTAAACCATGGTAAGGTACCGTAGTGAAAGAAAAGTAAAACTGTTTGCGCTCTTGCTCATTCAAGGCATCTCTTCTGCCAATAAGAGCTCTAGCCTTGTTCCTGTATAATGAGTTAATCTGCTGAAGTTCCAATAAGTAGGTTACTTCACCCTGTTGGATCTGATAAGTAAGACAGTGTTGTATTAGACTAAGTTTTTTTTTTATTTATTTTTTTTTTTTTTTTTACTTGCCTTCTCTGGTGAACTGGGCTACAAAGCTTTGAAGGCTTTTATAAGAAGTTCTGGCAAAGCTGGCCGTGCTGTTGTTGCAACCAATCATACAAGCATGGATATTTTGCTGATATAGCCATATTTTATCTTTTGGTAATTTGAAACTGGGAACTCTGTTTTCCAAGACATAATATGTTGGTTTGGTTGCCCAAATCAGATAGTTTTGTGACAAGCCTTGAAAGTTTGTAAATCTCGATGGCTGATGTGGTTAATAGGCATGTATCTCGTAAAAGGGAATTATATACAACTCTTATTTGCTTTTAAGAGGCCTAAAGGGGCATTTGCCATCATCAGCACCTTGCACCACAGTACCTAGTCTGAAAGAGGGCATTTGGTGTACCAGCACTACTAACAACAAAGTATCCATGGATTTCAAAGTGATATTTCAGTGGCATTTGTGTACTGAAGGTGAGTGTTTCATCAGCCAGTTGTTCACCACATGGGTGAGGTAATCAGAGGATTTGTTTTTAAAGTGAAGCACAAGGCAAAACAAAACTATTAGAAAACTATTAGAAATCAATACTTTTATGAAAATTTGATTTGCCAGAAAGTATTTTTTATCACTTGTATAAGTGATTGTGGTTTGATGTTTATTTGGAGATTTTCAGGCTTATTTGTTTGCAATGGTTCATTTATTTTATACCACTTATTAACCATGTGGAAATTATTTCAGTGTTCCCCTGTCCAGTTGTTTTGTAAGTTGCACAGTTTTGGAATATCTTCGGTTAGCATTACGACCATGGTGTGTGGATGGACCCACCTAGGTTCAGGTTGGCATAGGTTTTGAAGTTCTGAATGGGAAAGTCAGGTTACAGGCCATCCAGTTGTTCATTCTTCCTTTGAGGTTGGTCATTGAATTGGGTACTTTGCTTTGGCTAGGGTACATATATACATATGTATGAAATGACAATGAGATGGCTTTGATGGTGTTCACTTACCCATTCCTTCTCAGGTAGAACAAAAACTTCCTCATTTTTGCCATTCATTCTGAGCAGAAAAACTAGTTATAACTATTGTACATTGGATGCAAGTAAATAGGTTTTAATGTTTTAAATTGTAGTTTATTTTACGTTTCATAGGTTCAGTATGATAGTGGCTTCACTGTTTTGATATGTCTGACGGATCATATTATTGTTGATTCATGTATGAGAGTGCTCTCAAAATCTGTTTTTTGTCTTGTTCTTACCAGTATGTGATGGTGTTTTGTAGATTTGCTGATAATTCTTAATTCAATTTTCTTCTTTCCCATATGCCACCAAACCATGTATATGGATTTTATGGATGCAATGCAATGTATCATTATATTGTTTCATGGCCAATTTTTGCCTTGGGTTTCATTTGTTGACACGTTTTCAGTTTGTCTTGTGGAAACTTTCTATGTATTTGCTTGTAGGAAAACCCTTTCAGTTTCTCTTGATGTCTCATGTTTAAGTCATAGTGGGTGGGAGTAGCAAGATATGAAGGGAATTGGGTTTCCTTGCCTCTCTCAGTTAACTTGTGGGGCAAGGACCCCAGTTTTGTGAATATTTCTTAAGAAAAGGCATGACCACAACAACGTTTGATGAGATGAAGGTCCATGTCGGTGTGTTGAATGTAAGATGAATAGATGATGAATGTAAGAGAGGAAAAGTTTGAAATTTTTTTTAGAAGGGGATCATTAGACAAATTTATGCATGACAAGGTTGAGAGGGAGTAGGACCTTTAAGTGGAATGGAGTGAATGGTTTGGAATCATGCCTGCATGGTGATATTGGTGATTATGCAGGAAGAGAGGCATTGTTAATGATGATTGAAAGGTCGGAGAGGATGTTTGATTTCAAGTTTGTTTGTGCAAGCTTATCAACCTTGTAAAATTTGGAGCTGTTTTCCTTTCCTTTGCCTGAAAATCTGGGATTTTCATGTTTGGCCAGTTTTTTTCTTTGTATTTGAAAGATATTGTTTTAATGAAGAAGACCCAAGCAAGAGCATATTTAGTCCACTAACTATATGCAAGTATGTAAAAGCTTGGGTTGCATGATCAGCACAGGATTGAATTTGTAAGATGTGGAGAAAGTATTATAAAGAATAATTTGAAATGGTGTAGGTTTGGGTGTGAGGTAGATGTTTAAGAAACTGCTGCAGATTGGGTGAGAAAAGTTTATTGGATCATGGAAAATGGTCAGGTGCCTGATAGCTTGATGGACAGTGTTTAAAGGAAAGAGGGGGGAAAAGTTATTGTAAGACTCGGGAATAAGTTGCCATAGCACATTTGGAAAGGTGTATGTTGTAATGATGATTGATTGGTTTAAGAGTTTATTAACTTTGGATGTTGAAAAACAAAATGCATTTAAGAAGGGAAGAAGGTTTGTAGACCATATTTTTGTGCTGGCAAGTAGGAGGGAATGTTCTATTTACAGTGAAAAGAGGTATACAATTGTGTATATCGATTTAGAAAAGGCATACAAAGAAAGTGAATAGGAAAGCTGTGTGGTAAGCCTTGACTGTGGTGTGCATGGTAGAGTTTTTAGTAGAAGTATTGTAATGCACATGTGCAGAAGTGGGCATACAAGTGTATGGTGAAATAAAAGTAGGATGGACATTATGTTTGAGTAATGTTTTCCACTCATACTTAATGTTTTTATTGTGTAAGGCATTATTGAGATGAGATTGTACAGGATGCATAGATAATGAATAAGGAACAGGGTGGTAGATGCTCGAGTTGCGCTTTGAAGGTGTTACTCTGCCAGTAAAACTAGAAAATGAATGAACAGGATTGTGGGCAGTTTCATTGGTGTATGTATGAGAAGGATGCTGAAAGTTAGTGAACAAAGTAAGATGCTAGTTTTTGGAAGGGTCAGATTATCAGTGCATAAGAACTGTTTGTTGGAAGTTGTGAATTGGTTTAAATATTTGAGAGTAGAGTTCAAGGATGATATTGCAAAAGCTGAAGCGAAGGTAGGAAACCAGTGAAATAATATGGAGGTGCACTGATAACCTTGGTGAAAAGGAAAAATTTAAGTACTTGAAAGATGCTAACATGAGGAAGTGCTTATTTCAGCTGTTGTGTATGAATGTGAAATCAGAGTTTTATATCTATCTGTATCTCTGATGCCTGTTCCAGTTGGAACCCCCTCAAAGGGGTGGCCATGGCAAGACAGTCTCCATAACTAAAGAACTCCAGTGCTGCTTCTTATCCTTTAGTGCCTCACACTTAACAGGCCACTGGCAGAGGGCAAGTCTAGTGCTGTGTTCGTAAATCATAGATAAGAGTAGATATGATTTAACATTTACTGTAGTTGGAGTTTGGAATTATGAAGATTGTTAAAATAAAGAATTTGAAAGATAGAGTAAGAATTGTGGGTAAGAATCAAGTTTAGCTCTGTAGTGCTATTAGCTTTGGGTACTGAATGATCTTCTCCTGCAGTAGTAGTTTAGTTTTAGAAAAGAGAATAAGAATGGCAGAGCATGATTTGGAGTATTATATCTTTTTTTGATACTTTGGTATTACCAACTTTGGTGACACCATATGATTATCTCCTTTGTTAACGTACACCCTCAAGCTGTCATATATAATATATACTAGTTTATATTGTATTCTATGATATTAGATAAAAATAATAGGGGTGAGGGTTGTGAAGGTTGTGGAAACGTGTGTCTAATGAATGTATAAGTAGAGAAACCTTGTAAAAGACCTGCAAAACTTAAAACCTCCCCTGATCTCTAGTAGCCAAGATTTATAGAAGGAATTTCCAATATTGATATAGTTTGCTGTTTGGGACTTCATTAAATAGCTGCTTGCGAGGAGGTTGGGTAGTGGCACTAAGAGTCCCTGTGTGTCTTGTCTGTGTGTTCATATGTAAGTGCATTTAGTGTAGTGTACAGACATGGGTTCGCCTGGTATATTTTGACTACAGTATTGAATATTTAGACATTCTGGGTGCTAGTGGGAATTAGGTGAGGTTTCATTGGTTTTGTCTGTTTATTTTATCTTACAAGAATTTGACCTTTTATGTTAACCCCAGATTTTCCCAGATTTTTATACCCTTGCTAATACCACTGTATTTAATGTTGTAGAATATAACTGCTTGAAATCACATTGTGCAAAACACTCATTCAGTGTTTAAGTCTTGTAGTTCTGCAGTCAAACTTGGCCCCTTATAAAAGGATGATAGGTGTGAAGAAATCATAAGAAAGAATAGAATCATTAGAAAGAATAGAACAAGTCGTTTAGGATAGTATGGCCATGTCCAAGGTATGGTAGATGATAGGTTGGTAATGGAGATATAAAGTAAGGCAATTTAAAGTACAAGGAATAGAGTTAGACCACAGAAGGTATGTATGGATGGAGAATGAATTGGATAGGGTTTGTGACATTTCAGAGATGTTAGAAGGAATGATGGGGTATCGAATCCATTGGATATTTTTTATGATGGTGGGAATGGAGATGTTGGTCTCAGGGAACCAGATTTGTTTGGAAACTGGAAAAAGTAGAAGCACACGAATAAGTGGGGTAGTCCATGTTTGAAGTTAATGTAGCATGGATTTGGGATGTGTATGAGCAATACCATATGGTCTGTATACCCAGTCCACTCCATGAATATTGTGAATGGAGTTAATGATGTTAGATAGATGGCATTGCCAGCCTCATGTAAAAATATAACTGTGTATATACTTGGCAGAGACTTGTGTCTAAACTGATTCAGTGGCACAGGTTGGTTTTTGAATTTTTTGTTGTACAAAATACTGGCAGCAATTACACTTTTGTAATAGCCTGTGCAAAATAATGGCAGCAATTACACTTTTGTAATACTGCCTGTTACTATAGTCGCTGTATGCTAAATTGGCAAAGGAGCCACACCCATCCTCCATAGCTAAAGTAGCTGATTGGTTCATATACAATGTTTGTGTCACTATCCATTTATTCACACTGTTCTCACTTTATAATCAGACCTGTTCTGTTAATAATGTTAGGAATTTGGAACATATAGATTTAAATGCTTTTAAGGCGATAGCACTGTATATTTGCTAGAAAACAAAGAAATTATGAATAGGCTTTATTGGAAAACAATGTTGTCCTTGACTTCGACTGTTTGTGATACATTTAAAATTTTTAACATTCTCTCTAAAGTGTTAATGCCTTAAAATCATCTAGATTTTTATGTTACCAGTTTTTAACATTATCATACAGAAGAACAGGTCTGATTATAAACTGTGAACAGTGTGAATAAATTGATAGCAACAAGAACATTGTATATGAACCAATCAGCTACCTTAACCATGGAATAGGAGCGTGGTTCCGTTGCCAACTTATCGCAAAATGGGTATAGTTACCACAGTTCTTATATTCCTTTGGTGCGTATATAGTGTGTAGCTTCTTCATATTGTGTTTCTGCTGTCATGGGGAACACTTTTTATATTCCACCACTACACCACTACAGAGGTGTATGTTGGATATTGTTGTCGGAGCTGCAGTTGTGTGTGTCAGTCTATGGACTTATTTTGGTTAGTACAGCAACTTGAGAACAGTTTATGCATCATATACTGTAATTACTCCCAGTAGAGAAGATAAACTAATAGGATTTTGAGGATGTTGATACATTGATTTGCAGAATTGATTTTTCTTTTTGCAAGTGTTTTACCTCAGGAGGGAGGGCTGAATGATTGGAAGTTCAAATTTATAACGTGTATGTGTTAAACATAAACAGTTATCAGGGGCACGCAAGATTTTGCAAATTTATTTTTATCTTTTGTAGAGCGCAAGTATGTACTTATTTACTGTTTTTCTTACTACATTTAGTCTCTTCATTTTTTTCTCCTGTGATGTGACATTAGATGATGCAAGTGCTTTTTTGTTTTTATCATTGTTTCATCAGCAATAATCTTGAAATAGAATGACTACAGGTAAAAGAGATGGGTGCTTAGAATACATAGCGTCTACTCTTTGATGTTAACTTGCCTTATCCAAAGTTAACTAAATTTTTGATATGTTAAACATACGAAGGTAGGATTCTTCCTCTTAAGGCTGAGCTGTGTTCTTGACATTATCTCACTGAGGTAGGAAACAGTGTACGCATATGAAAAATTATCCTATGTAGTTTTATTGGGCTTTACCTTTGGTGTTGTACAGACTGGTCTGATGTTATTTCTGTAAAGTAGTTATGAACATACATTAAATTTTTTCATGATCTCACAGTGTAAGCAGAAGAAAGACGTTTGATACTGAAAACCTTTTCATATACAGTGGTTTTTAAAGTAATTTCCATGTTTTTGCATAAGTTGTGTGCTGGCTTTGGGTATGAAATGTGCTTCCAGTTTTAGTTTTTTTTTTAATTCCATATACATATTTTTGTTGGTAGGTAGAGCAACAAATATTAGTCAATGTTAGGAAGAAAAAAGTTATTTTGAACTTGATAACACCATATATGGGCAAAAAAATTTCAGTTTATGTATGAAAGACTAGTTTTCCATAGCTTGTAAAGATGATTTATGAAGGGATGGTTAAAGGTTGGTGATGAGGTTAACATTGAAAGGTGGACTAAAGTGAAGAGTTAATTGATTAAAGTGAAAGGTATTTCACATGATGATGGGAATAATCTTTGTGTCACCTGCATGATTTAACAGACAGTTAATGATTGCTTTGTCCATTGACTAGAATTTCACCCTGCTTTGATGAAGATGTGTTTGACCAAAATCAGCATCTGGAGAATTGGGTGGCATAAGATCCACATCTCTAGATTTTGACTGAAATATGTCCCCTTTAAAATTGTTTTGTGGGAAATTGACCTGGCTCATGATTGGACCTGACATGCAAGTCTTATCATATGCATCAAACTATACTTTACTCAGTTGCTTCCCAGCATCCAAAGAATTGAATGACCTATGATCTATAGTTTGGATTTTGGCTGAATTGTCCCTTATAGAAAAATATTTAACTGGAAACAACCTGGCTCGTTATAATGAAAATTCATTCTGTTGCCGTGGAAAGTAGTTACATATGTGTTTGATGTTTTCCTAATGGTATTTCCACCTATTCTTATTTCTCCCCAAATAACTGTGCTGCAATGCAGGTGACTCAGGTATTCCTTGTAGCACACTTCTAGTTGATTGCATGTAGTGGGATTATGTTAAGGACATATCTTTGAAGGGAGACCACACTATCTTTTATAGAATTGACCTTTCAGAGTGAAAAATCAAGATGTTATGTTATTGTGAAGAGTAGATAGTGATTATCCTGTTTAAAAAAAAAATGGTGGGAGTAAAGTTAAGAACTGTAAAGGGATAAGTTTTCTCATTATCATCCGTGTGAAATGGATTAAACTGGTGAGCAGAAGAGTAATGTGCAAGATGTTAGAGATATAGTTTGCCCTCAGTGAACACAGTATAACCAACTGTTAATGATATGTAAATGTAGCAGGCTACAGGCTAGATTTTTATAGACTTTAAGGAAGATTGACAGTCCTGCAGAAGCATTTAGAAAGTCGTATATTTGGGTTTCCAAGGGTCATTCTTAAGAATATGGATAAAGTTTGAATTTTGTAGTCAGTGAAATTGATATTATTCAAGAGATCAGGGAGAAGTCAGGGGATTTTAAGATTTATGGGTAAGTATATGTAAGAAGATAAGAACATTACCCACTGTGACTAAGACAATGTTCTTCATTTTCATTAGTAATTTTATTCTTAATTCTAGATTTTCCTGTAGTGAGCACTATGTGCTAACCCTGCCTTTTGGCAAAATGATAGGAGCAGTAGATAGCAGTAGTAGGTAGAACCCTTTAGGCAGGAGCATTAGATAGAAACATTAGGTAGAAGTAGTCGGCAGGATCATAAGGTATATACATTAGGTAAATAGCTTGACCCATGCTTACCCATGCTCCTTGTCAATCTGTTTTTATAGAACTGTTAATTCACTTTTTAGTGTAAAACCCATATATTCTTAGTAGATAATAATGGCTTGCAAGTAGAATCAGATTATTTGAAAACCATATATAATCTACTGCATTTAGTGGGTAGGAGCAGTGGATAGAAGTAGTCAGCAGGAACATTAGGTAGGAGCCTCTGGAAACAGTTTGCTAAAGTTGCCCTCTGCCAGTGGCCTTTTAAGGTTGAGGCACAAAAGGCTAAGAAGCGGCTCTCAAGTTCACTAGTTAAGGAGACTCTTGCCGTGGCCACCCCCTTGAGGGAGTTCCAATTGGAACAAATGACTGAGATATAGATAGATAGGTAGTAGTAGTCAGTAAGAATATTAAGTAGGAGCCTCTGCAAACATTGCGCTAGTGTTGCCTCTGCCAGTGGCCATTTAAGGGTGAGGCACTAAAGGCTAAGAAGCGGCACTGGAGTCCCATTACGGAGACTCAGTTGTCATGGCCACCCCCTTGAGGGAGTTCCATGTGGAACATATGTCAGAAATATAGATAGATAGATAGATAGATTTTATTATACTCTTTACATTGCAGGCCAGGCCTTCCCGTTATACATTCAACTGCCGCAATACCCATCTTTTGCCTTCATATCACCAGTCACTAAAACTGTATCTCTTGCATCAAAATTTGATGCACCAAGCTCCTCCCTGAACACTTTACCTCTCTTCTTCATTCCTCATGTGCCTAAGTGTGCAAGCACTAACAGTCACCCACCTTTAGTAATCCCAATCATATTAACTCTATTCAGTCAGGAGGCTCACTTCCTTGAACACTTTCACACATTCCCACAATTCCTCCCCCAGCATAAGTGCCACCCCTTCCTTAGCTCTTGCCCTCGCACAAACTTCTGCCTTTACGCTTAAAGCGTTCACAGACCATTCTTTCCTTGAGCTTGTTTACTCTCAAAGCTAAGACATCGAGGTTTCTCTCCTTAGTTATACTTCCTGTCCCCCTTTCTCTTATCTTAGTTACATCCATGCACATCGACACTCCAGTTTGAACCTTTGAGGAGAATGGCACTCTCCTCTTTGCTCCTTCTGTCTCAGCTTTAAAGAATTGAAAAACTAGTAGGGGAGAGTTTCCTTCCTGGCACTCCTGTCCCTTTTAGTTGACTCCTATGAAACACAGGGAATATGTGGGAAGTGTTCTTTATCCCTTTCTCCCATGGATGTAAATGAAAATAGTTTATAGGTTAAGTTGTGTGCAGGCAAAGGATTGGTCATTTCATAATCCCTGGTTTAAGAAAAGAGAGAGAGACAAATATACAAGTTTTTGCTCATGAGAGCTGGCTGCTTGTGTTGCCACACCACTAGCTAGACCACACAATACTCAGCAAGTTACTGCATCTTATGATTATTGAGTGTCCATCAGCAACTCAAGGTTGGGCCACTTTGATACCTGCTTCTTTCCTTGCACGTCGAATCTCTGGAACTCTCAACCCTTTCATATCTTTCCCAGTGACTGACCTAGCACAGTTCAAAGGAAAGGTTTTTCATTTTCATATGAATTTGTAAATACTTTCCCTCATCTTTTCTATTTCATAATTCTCTTTATATTTCAATAAAGGCCTGGCCTTGTTGTGGACTTTTGTCCGTGACTAGAGCCTTCAACATGAAAAGGAAAAAAAAAATATGTGGGTTAGTGGTGTACGTGATGAGCAGGCATTATTGGATTATATTCTAACTGATAGGTTAGCAAAAGAGGGAGACTTGCATGTGAATATGCACAGGGTGTGCTGGTGGGATATCTTGTCGCTACATGATGAAGGTGAGGGTGAGGGTTTGTAGAGGCTTTAGGAAATGAAGTTAAGGGTTGAAACAGGATGGTGAAAGTGAGTGAGCTTGGTAAGGAGGATTATGTGAAGGAATACCAAGAAATAAGTGTAGAATGTTAAGAGTTGAGAGTAAATAAACTTAGGAAAGTGGGTGAAGATTGGGAGGTATTTAGGGAAGTACTGCTTTCATGTAGGATAGAAGTGTGTCATATGCATAAAGTTGGAGGTGATGTGAAAAAGGGTAGTGCATGGTGGAATAAGGAATTTGTTAGTGATATAGAAAAGAGAAACTTATAGGCTTTACTTGTAGGGAAAGATTGAGAGTAATTGGGAGATATACTAGATAGAAAGGAAGATGCAAGGGCTGAAAAAGAGGACAAATAAGAGTTGGGGTGAGGGAGTATCAGCAGACTTTGGCAGAACAAGAAAATTCCTTTTAAGGAGGTAAATAGAATGAAGAAAACAAGAACAAATGAGAGCATAAGTGAAGGGGGCAGTTGGGAAGTGGTAATAGGCAAATGAAATGGAATAAGTGTTTTCAGAGACTGTTGAATGTATTTGGTGACAGGGTGGCAAATGTGGGATGTTTTGGATGTTGAGGTATGTTGGATGATCTACAGTGGTTTGGTGAAAGACTTGCATAAAATGCGCTGTAGCAAAGTGGATGACATTGCAGTTGAATTTCTTAAGAAATGGGATGATTGTGTTGTTGATTGGTATTTTATGATTTTCACTATGTATGTATTATGATATGGTGCCTGGATTGGCTGTTTAGTGGAATTCTGTAAAGGTAGGAAGGACAAAGGTGAATGTTTGCATTACAGAGTTACAGGTTTGTTGAGTGTACTTGGAAAGTTGTATGAGACATTGGTGATCGAGAGGGTGATGCATTCACAGAGCATCAAATTCAGGAGAAACATTGTGGTTAGATCAGTGTTGCAAGTGATCTTCAATTTGGAATCTTCGGCAATGTGATAACATTATGGTTGGGAAGCACATCACCCTGCATTCACCAGTATGTACTGGATGAAGTCAATTTAACTACAAGGGTTCTTTAGTATAATTGTTTGCTTTTATAGATGCTAGGCATAATTTCCTGTATGTAAATGTTGGATGTTAAGGTTGTTGAATCAGATGGAATTATATCTTCACTCCGTTTTCAATCATGCATTTGAAAATTGTACATTGAACCTACCACATCCATATCCACTTCCTGCCCCTGATAAGCCCTTACCATACCATTCCCAATGTCAATAAACATCATGAAACCATACCCAAAACAACACAATAAGGGGTCAGCTATGAGGATATGTTATTATTATTGAAGCAGAGGAAGACAAGTTGTAGTGAATGTGTTCTGAATTTTATCCTGTCAAGCAATGCTTAACAAGTGACATTGGCATGTTTGTATTTGCACAATTTCTTAAAGACAGAGTTTGACATCATGAGCTACATACACCCTTGTTGGTGCCTTTGACCCCAAAGATAAGGATAGTGACACAGGCACCTGAGGTTCATGCAGGCGAGATTGTCCTGGCATTTCTTGTATGCTACCATCAGAGAGTTGTGTTGGCAGTGGTACAGTAGTTGCAAAGGACATCTGTACAGACTTAGCAGAGTTCTGAATGAACAATGTGCAATGTAGGTTGCATGCACTGGTAAGACCAGTACAGTTAGGTGATCAGTTTTGATGTTTATGTAATCTGTGTATCTACCAAAGAAAACATCCACAGCATATCATTGGACCAAAATGGAGGTGGAAGGATGGTGTTAAAAAGATGAAGTGGTTGGGGCTGAAATAAGTTGAAGGTTGAAAGGTGTGCATGGGATAGAATGAATTGTAATGATGTGGTATATAGGGGTTGATGTGCAGTCAGTGGATTGAACCAAGGCATGTGAAATGGCCAGTGAAAACCATAGAAAAGTCTGTGCGTCCTGGTTGTGGATAGGGAACTGTGATTTTGGTGCATTACACAGGAGAGGCAGAGAATGGATGCGAGCAGATGAGGCCTTTCTTTGTCTGTCTAGGCCCTGTCTTGCAGATGTAGTAAACAATGATCAAATATGAAAAAAAATGTTAGTCTATTGATATTTTTGATTCACATCAAATGCAAGGTAATATATGTATTATGTCCTATTAGTATCAAAGACATCCACATTATCATATGCCCCAGATATGATTATATTAAAGGCTTTGACCAGTGTGCTGCACACTTCAGGCTGATGGATTGCTTGGCACCCAAGACTGTGGTAGGAATCCCATACCCAGGAAATTTGATGTCATTGATCGGCGGTTTGTAGATGACATTGCTTTTGTTGGTCTGCATCCACTTTACTGATGTGTGGCACCAGCTTTATTTAACAAACATTCAAAGTCAGGCATAGACCTCCAATGGAAATTGTGAAATGATCCATTATCCAGCACTTGTGTAGGAAACAGGTCAACATCATCACATGTAATATCTCCTATGAGACCCTGCTATCCTGGTTGTTTGTCATAGTGATGATGCACCCAGAGTCAGCAGTGATAGCATATTTCCTGGCAGCTGCTGCCAGTAAGGTGTCTATGCTTGTCAGTATGGTATTGTACTCTACACTGCCCTGTGTGGACACTTTCTTTACTTACCTCATTTACCAGCATGCTAATGACCTGATTCAAACACTTAAGTGAACACTGTTACAAACATTGCTGCATTCATGTATTTAGACATACTCTTAGCAGTGCTAACAACAGTGTTTCCGACAATGTTTCCAGAACTTTTGACCTCATTTTTAAACTAAAAGTATTTTATACAAATTCTCTTGGGTCCCCTGAGTGTAAAACTTCCAACTTTGGCACACACTAGGTAATTAATACAAATAGGCAATTGCACCATTTCAACTGAACATGCTGTATGCAAAATATTCATTTATCACTACTGTCTCACTGTATAAGAGTCGCTTAGATAATGATATGCAGTACAACCGCTTGCCAACGCTTAGATAGATAATGATATACTGTACAACCACTTGCCAAGTAATGGTTAGTTGGAGGTGTGCTGAGTTAGTGCAGATAATGAGTTATAGAATACTGAGTTAGAGTGTTTCTTGTATAGTTTTCATACTTGTTAGATGTGTCCCATGATTCTGATGTTGCTTCTGGAAAAGGCAAAGAACGACCAGTTAGCTCATACCCACTCTCAATCTGTCAAGTGTGATCCACCTGAACCACAGCTGCCTAACCACAACTAGGCCCCACAGACTTTTCTGTGGTCTTCCCTGACCACTTTACATGCCTTGCATTTCTAGTGCATTGCTCTATCCCATGCACACTTTATACCCTCCTGCATGATGTCCCAAATGCTTAAGGCCTCATCTCTCCTCCCCTCCTTCTCACTTTCTTCCCATTTCCTTGTTCTCTCTGCTTCTGACATGATTAGTCAGTGATTCTCTCCATGTTCAAACCATTTCAGCTTACCTTCTAATATATATCTGTCTATCTGTATGTCTGATACCCTTACCCTCTGGGAATTCGCTAAAGGGGGTGGCCACAGCAAAAGATTCTCCATAGCAGGTGAACTTTAGTGCTGCTTCTTACCTTTAGTGCCTCATCCTTAACAGGCCGCTGGCAAAGGGCAGATTTAATGCAGTGTTTCCAGAGGCTCTTTCCTTCTGTACTTACCAACTGTTACTCCCTAATGTGTCTGCCTAATGTTCCATCCCATTACTTTAACTACTACACCCACCTAATGATCCTGTGTACTACTTTTACCTAATGTTTCTACCAAATGCTCCTGCCTAATGTTCCTACCTGCTGCTACTATCTGTTGCTTCTTACCGTTTTGCCAGAAGAGGGCTTGTGCATAGTGTTCATTGAAGGAAAATCCAGAGTTACAAAGTTGTGTGGGTTAGTTGTTGTCAGGTGTTAAGTGTAACGAAGAAAATGTATTGGGTAGCATGTCAGTGGTGGATCCCTAAGACCTTTTCATTCACCTCCCTTACCACCCTATCCATGAATTGATTAAACTGCCAAGATGGCATGACACACCCCAGCTGCAGACCCACCTCTCAGTAGAACCACTCATCTCTTCTGCTGCTCACTCTTGTGTCTTGATCTCATGATTAAAAGTTCTCGCAGCTTCTTGCAACCTTCCTCCCACAACCTGTATTTGTAACACTTTATCTATTGTGGTTTCTTCAGATTCATGAATACCAGTGGTTTGGAATGTTAAAGAGAGGTCAGGGCACTCTGTGTGAAAGCATGTTTCATGGCATGGTAATCCTTATGATGATGTATGGATTTAAGGCTTGGCCCTTAGGTATAAAGTCCTTGATATTCCAATTCATCTTAAAGAATAAGGTGATAAAACACATTTGAACTGTAGCAAGTTGGTATGGTAGCTTTCAACTTTTAAGCTGAAGTTTATTGATTTATTCCTGTTTATGTCTGCTTGTGATCAAAACACGTTTGGTTGAATTGGAACTTGATATTTTCTGACCTGGGAATCAAAGGCATCTACAACCTGAGTGCAGGGACCTTATTTTGAGGTATTTAATGCTCTAGTAACATTACTCAAATGCCAAATGGATCATGCCAAAATATATAATTTTAATACATTTGAATGATCGATTGTTTGTTATTAGTGATAAAGGCAAGTATATCACTGGAATTCGGTATGGGTTATAAAAAAATTTTATTATGTCAGATTTTGTCTTAATTTGTATTGGGAAGACTTGAGTTTTATGGATCTTTGGCAATAATGTTCTGTGTAGTTGGTGTAGTCATTTTGCATTCAAGTAGCAAGGTTGCAGATGGAGCCTTATTTGGCATGGATGTGCAAGGTTCTGCTGGAAGTGGATATGCACAGGCTGTGTTTTTTGGCAAGGCCATGGTTTACTGGTCCACCTTGTAGCATCTAGACTGTGTTGAAGAGTTGGCCTTAGATAGCCCGTCAGGAGGCAGAGAATTTTTTCTGTATAACTTGTATACATATGTGCATGCATGCCAATGTGTATAATAATGATAATGTTGATATTGATAAAAATGATAATAGTGATAGTGGTAATAATAATGATTGTAATGATGATAATAATAATAATAATAATAATAATAATAATAATAATAATAATAACAACAACAATATAGTAATATTAATAATATTATTAATAATAATGACATTGACGGTTTTAGTATATTTTTTCATGTTAGCTGAGATGGCATGGCAACAGAGGCCCTAATCAAGGGGTTGGCAATGCTATTTCCCCGGGGGGCGGGGTGGCATCAGGAGTGGATGGGGGCGAGCAAGTCTAAATATGTAC
>JAYMFT010075218.1:0-14461 GCA_038088735.1 Panulirus argus
ACACACACACACACACACATACATACACACACGTACACACAAACACACACACCATACACACACACACACCATACACACACACACACACATACACACACACACACATAAACACACACACACACACACACACACACACACCCACACACTCTAACATGTGAGATGTGTGCATATGTGTGTGTGTGTGTGTGTGTGTGTGTGTGTGTGTGTGTGTGTGTGTCTGGGTGGTCACAGTTGCCGCCATAAACTCAGATTTGGGGAAGATTTCCCGGTGGGGCGGAAGTGACGTGGTTAAGTTTAACGCCTTCAAACACAATCTCTTTCCCTTTCTCTTCTTAATACTCCTTACGACACTCTCATCTTGTTTAATGACTCTCTTGTTCAGCCACTCAACACAAGAAACACTGTAGCCCCTTCACTCAACACAAGAAAAAATGTAGTCCCTCCACTCAACACAAGAAGCACATCTTGTATCACCGTAACAAGTGATCTGTTTCAGTAACTGCAAAATCAGGAAGTAGCTACACGGGCCTCAGGGAAACTGGGGAACGTGCTTCGGATGCCAGTAAGTTTTCTTTCGGAGGAGTTGATCCGGCTGACCAAAGGACTGACTCGCCCCTTTTGTACAGAGGTGATCCCACGGTCTCACTTCTACATAGTTGATGGGGCCGAGTCTAAAGCAATCCGACGTATCAGGTGTCGCATTTCCACCCCACAACCTGACCCGCTCGCCCGACGCCGCAGTGTTGGCTCACTTTCCCTCTTCCTCTGGCATTGCTTTGGTTCCTGCTCCCGAGTGCTGGCTGCCTGTGTGCCCCCACTACAGCAAGGCCGCGCAACAACCGACAAGCTACTGAGTCACATGATTACTGTGTCGCTGATGGCGGCTCAAGGATGGCTCGGTGTGATATCTGTTTCCTCTCCTACACCGCTAATCTTTGGAATTCTTGACCTTCTCATGTCTCCCATAACACCTACTGTCTGGCCCTTCCTGATAACGCTGTGGCACTGGCACCGTCCCATTAATCCTGCTGGTGGCCTGGTCAGGCAGCAGGACACATACAGGTGTTCCTTTTATAAGGTTGTTCGCCTCTCCTTCCTGGCCAGAGATCCTGCCGGCTCTCTGGTCAGTAGTACCTGAATCCAGAGATGTATACTTCAGTAAAGATACTTGAGTCCAGTGAAGTATACACCTAAGTAGATATGCTTGAGTATGATAAGGTATACTTCGATGAAAGAAAATAAAGACATTTCTCATGACCAGATGATCCATAGGTTGTTTCACCTGTTTGACTTTACTGAACTACTGAAAGGGTTTTCTTAACGTTATTTGGTGCATGACTGGTACATAACTGATACGTAACGGGTACATAACGGGTACATAACTGGTGCACATCTGGTACAGAACTGGTATAGAACTGGTACATAAACGGTGCATAACAGGTACAGAACTGGTATAGAACTGGTACATAAACGGTGCATAACAGGTACAGAACTGGTACATGGTAGTGTCCAGGCTGGCAGGCCTTGAGCGTGCTGGTACACCTTCCTAATGAACATCCAGGTCCGGTTGGGTCAGGTCAGGGAAATGCTGGTCAAGAGGGTCTTGGAGGCTGCTGGGTCACGGCCCTGATGAGAAGCAAGGTCAGGAGAAGGTCGCAAGGTCATGTGAAGGTCAGGAGAAGGTCAGGTAAATAAAGTGGGGAAGGACGTCCCTCACACCAGGTCCTGCACCGACCCCTGCCTGAGAACCTGAACCTGGTCATCGATGTGTGTGGTTCGCTCCCTCAAGTGGTCACCCTCTTTAGTCCAGGGAGGGGTTGGGTCCACCCCCCCTCCTGGTGGTCAGGGGGACGGTTGAGGGTCGCGATTGGCTGGTCCATCAGGTACAGCCTGGCCAGGTGACGGGAGTTGAGCCATCAAAGGTGGCAGTGGCGGCCGCAAATGGACTCGGGCTGAGGCGGCGGCGGTGAGTGTGGGCTGGTCAGGCCGGTGCTACCGGCTCAGTCTGAGGCGCGGGCCAGGCGTCGCGCTCCTGCCCCCTGCTGACCACTGCTGCTGATATGGCCATGTTGGACTAGCGTGTTAGTGGAGAGCCCCATTAAGTTGATGTCAGCTGCTGGTTCTCCTGGGCCGCTCCCTACACTCTCCCAGCAACTGGTTCACCCTCTCCACTGCCTGGCTGTTGAAGCAATCAAAGTTCCTTTGGCGGAGCCTGGACCCATACATCTGCGACAGCCTCTCTCTGTATGAGTCCTGGAAGCACTCCCCAACCCTGCGACGACCCCCAGCTCTGGAATCCCAGCCATGGAATTATCCCTCAGCCCTGGAACTACTCCATCCCTGGAACTACCCCATCATCCCTAGAACTACCCCATCAGCCCTGGAACTACCCGTCAGCCTTAAGAGTGAGCCTCCGGATTATTTTCCTCAGCCCTAGGGGTGAGTTCTGAAGTTTCACTTCAGCGCTGGAAGTGAGTCCTGCGCTTCCTTCTGGCCCTGGTAGTGAGTCCTGGTGTTCTTCCCAGCCCTGGAGTTGGCGAAATGCACACAAGACATTTAGATTAAGTGTCGGCCTCGGCACCAGGATATGTATACAAGATTACAAAGAGATTGTAACAAGAGAATGAGGATCGGTTGAAAAGAATTGGGAAAGAGAATTTCTCAAATCGTGTGGAAAAGCCTTAGAGAATTCATCAAGTATGTTAAGAACAAGAAGAACAGCTGGCCCATTGCAGAGTGAAAATGGCATCTTGATCAATGACTTCAATGAAATGACTTCCTTCCTAAACAACTAACTATATCGTTTGGCTCTTTACCGTTGAAAATAACTCAAATATACCACAAAAGACATTTTTTTTTAATACAAAAACAATTCTAAGATAACAGTCAGAAATCTTTTTATCGTTGTTTGTTGTTTCTTTCGTTAGCGAGGTAGTGTCAAGAACAAACGACTGGGACTAGACGATATAGCTTCACTTGGCTCCTTCCTCTGTTCCTTTTCGAAAATAGTTATACAGGAGGGGAAGGTCCCCTGTATTCCGCCCCCTCCTCCCCCGCTCCTGCACCTCTTACTGGCCTTCTACGACGCGCAGGAGATACGCGGGCCACAACAGCAGTCAGAGACCTGAGCTTCCTCCCTGGAGAAGACCTCTGTGGTCTTCTGTTGTCTCTAGAGGTGAGCCCGGGAACTCCTTCCCCAGACCTGGGAGTAAGCTCTGGAGCTCCCAGTGTGCATTCAAGCCCTAAAAGTGCGTCCCCAGTCCCCCCTACCATCGATGCCTGGGAGTGAGAGCACAGGACAATCGCCGGGCCAGCCTCGCGCCTCTCACAATGCAGGAGTCGTCCTCATTAGAAATGTCTTGCGTTCTTCCCGTCCCTCAGTCTAGACCTCCAACTTTTGCCTGACCCCTGACCTGCCGGGTCATACCTGATCCCCCTGACCTGCTGGGTCATACCTGACCTGCTGGGCTGCCCATGAACTACGTCATACGACCTGGGAATTAGGTTGTTATCCCACTTTGCAGAGATCCTCATTTCTATTCCCCCCCCCCCTCTTTCTCTCTCTGAATTAGGGATTCCCTCGACCTTCTTCTCCGGAAAAGTAGGGATTTTCTCGACCTTGTCGTCCGGTATACTTCGGTTTGCGAGGCTTTGAATTGGTCCATCAACCTGTTCGTGACCTGGCCCCAGTGGGAGGTGGGGGGACCCCCGGTGCAAAACCTTCCCAGCACACAGTCTGCAGCGCGCTTCCTCCAACAGTTACGTAGCCATACACAATTACATATTTGTACATTAATTAGATTCATTTGTCGACCTAACTATTTGTCTGTGTACACATCTAAGCCAGTGTACACACACGTACATAACATTAGCTTGTGTGCACGGCCTGTGGATGTACAGAGGGGCCATTACCCAGTGGCTGTTGTACCTACACCCGCTACCCCCCCCCCCTCCAGGGACCCACGGGGACCCAGGGGGGTTGAGGAGGGGTGGATGAGGGGTTGGGAGAGGTTCACTTAATTGGGCAGAAGGTGAGAGGGATAGCCAGAGGGGAGAGAGAGGATTACAGTGGTGCCTGGGGTGGAGAGAGAGAGAGAGAGAGGGAGAGAGAATTCACCTACACAAGAAAGCCAACAGCTGTTCCTTCCTCGAGAGGACTTTCGTCCCTCACCTAAGCCTGTTACAATAACAACAACAACAACAACACACGGGGGCAAGAAACAAAGCAAGTGAGAGAGAGATTCAGGAGCCGGGCAGGGCCCACCTCACCAACATTAGGAAGCACTTTACAAGTCACCAACTATATTTCCTGTCACTTTTCTCAGCGGGATAGAGGCCTGGGACTCTGGGATGGAGGCCTTGGACAACTGACAGGGAGTGGGACAACCCTGGGACTGTTTGTATAAGGTGGATCGATAGTGGGACAACTTCATGAT
The DNA here is from genome assembly GCA_038088735.1 of Panulirus argus. Classification (NCBI taxonomy): domain Eukaryota; kingdom Metazoa; phylum Arthropoda; class Malacostraca; order Decapoda; family Palinuridae; genus Panulirus; species Panulirus argus. Next base: position 4,437 of record JAYMFT010075218.1, read on the forward strand.
TTGGGACAGTCCTGCGATAGCTTAACATGGATGGGACAGTCCTGGGACAGCTCACCATGGATGGGAAGACTCTGGGATGGGACCTGCATCATAGATCCTTCGCACATGGGACCAGAACTGCTTGCGTGGTCTTTGCAAGGGATGGCATGATGGCCGCCCCTGCAAACACCCACAGCACACCTGACTCCACAGCACACCTGGCCAGGGAAGCCAATGAAACACATGTGGTGGTTGCCCACTCTGGCTTGCAGATGAGGCCATTTTATGCCCGGCGGCAGCAGGAAACATGGACTACAATGATGGAGAAGAAAAAACGAAATATGTGAGAGAAGAACAAGATGGCCAACGGCAGCTCCTGAAAGAGAAAATGGAGAGTCTGTCTCAAGATGTGAAAAGTTTATTTAACATTCTTAAGAGGTGGAACACATTTTCTTTCCTCTTCATCTGTGAGAGTAGAGCCAGTACGGACACAAGGGACAAGGAGCGTGTCATCCTGCTGTCGAAATACTTGTAAAAATCAAAGAACAAGAATCCGTTTTCTAAGAGAGAGAACGGAGGGCGTCTTGGCTGACGATGGTCGAGTGTGTTTACGTTGATCCGATGGCATGGCGGCTGGAGACCATCCCGCTGGTCTGTTCCTCAGGCCACCACCAGATGGCGTGGGTGAGCAGGGTCGTTAATTATGGTACTAAATACTGTCCACGAGGGAGAGTATGTAGGGGGAGAGAAGTGGGAGTAGGTAGGGAGAGGGAGTGAGAGTGGGTAGAGGGAGGGAGTGAGAGTGGGTATGGAGAGGGAGTGAGAGTGGGTAGGGAGAGGGAGTGAGAGTAGGTAGGGAGAGGGAGTGAGGGTGGATAGGGAGAACGAGTGAGAGTAGGGTAAGGAGAGGGAGTGAGAGTGGGTAGGGATAGGGAGTGAGAGTGGCGTAGAGGGGTACTGGTGCACTGAAACTTTCCAAGTGGGTGAAGTGCTGCGTAGCGGGGCCAGGCTCTCGCCCGACACCCACTCTTGTTAAACGACTCTCTCTCTCTCTCTCTCTCTCTCTCTCTCTCTCTCTCTCCTATTCTCTGTACCTCCTTCACCCTCCCTCTCCCTACGTTGCAATCTCCCTCTTACTCCCCCTTCCTCCTCACTCCACCTTTCGCTCCCTCCTTTTATCCTCCCTGTTCCTTTCCCTCCCTGCCTCCTCTCCCTCGCTTTCCCTGCCCACTCACCTGAGGCTGATGGATGACGGTTGATTTCATTACTTCGTAATATATATCGAAGATCATTTTTTGTATCCTGGCGAGACATTTTTGGACGAAATTGGAAAATTCTTTTGCCGTCGCCGGTAATAAAGCGCGGGAGACACACTCACGAGACGCACTTAGGACACACACACACACACACACACACACACACGCACACACACACACTCATACACAGCTTCTCAAGAAAAATGCACATGTTTACCACACTCAGAACGCACTTATGCGAGACACTCGTTGAGTCCTCACGCACTCTAGTGCCTTGCCTGAACCCCTGATGAATGCGTGATGAGTCCTGGCTGAGGAAGACAGTATCTTCGTTTCATATGTTGACCATATAGAGTGTGTTGAAAGAAATAGCTTAGGGTATGTTTTATGCTTATGTGTGTGTGTGTGTGTACGTCTTGATGCCATATCCTCGTGTGTCCACCAGACTAAGCCATGAGCCCATTCTGTCAACCAGCCCCTCGGGAAGGATGAACAGCTGGGTTGACTGTGGGCTGACTGCCACGACTAGGAGTCGAACCTATGCAGACTCGACCCTGGGCGGCCCGTGAGTGCGTCATGGTCAGCAACGCTAATCGCTACACCACGAAGGTCCATATCATGCCGGGTTTTCCATTTTGTTTGTTCCTGACGCTACCTGGCCGGGGTGGGAAACATTTGTATACATTCACGTTTCATTTTTCTTCAGTTTTGTTCCTCTTTCTCACAACGATGATAAACCCCCCCCCCCTTTTTTTTTGCCCCGGGGATACGTCTCTGTACACACTGCGGGAAAAACTCTACACCTTTATGCAAATTTGGAAATAATTTCGTTGTTTGAAGCCCTCATTATTATGCATAAGTGGGAGTCTGTGAAACACCCGCCCCGCCCCCATCCCACATCCACCCAGCCCCGCCCCTCACCCGCCCTGCCCCATGCCAGGGGTGGAGGTGGGCGGTGGTCAGGAGACCCAGGGGTGGAGGGAGTGCCACCGGTGGCAGCTCCTGTCAAGGCTCTGCCAGTCCCTGGCACTTGAGCGTCTAACTTCTGACAAATTGTCCGATGATTGTTTTTCTAATGGCGTTAGGTGTGCAGGCTGGCTGGCCTCTCTCAAGGGCAGATAGGTAGCATCGCTGGCAATAGATGGGAAAAGTTTTAGAAGAGATTTAAGATTAGGAGGGAGGCGAGTAATACGCCATAGACAGCCTTCACCTCTCCCCACTCACTCCCTCTCCCCACTCTTTCTCTCCCCACTCTCACGTACCCACCCCAGGATCCTTCCTACATGAAATCCCAAAAGATGAGGCTGGGGATCTCCCTTGGCCAAAAGGTGAATCCCAAAGCTAGTCGGGAAGGAAACCCCGGTTGACGGCGAAAAGAGTCCCACATGACAGTCCTCATTCAGGCAGGACTCGAGTCCCATGAGTCCCATATGACAGGGGTGTCTGCTAAGACAAGAGACAGAGGTCCCTGTCTGGGAAAGAGCGGGGGAGGGGAGGGGGGAGGCTGTGTCTCTCAGGAGGGGAGGTCTCCACTTAGGCAAGAGGTGAGTTCAGGCGGGGAGGAGGTAAGAGGTGGGGGTGGGGGGTGGATGGGGGGTCCGTACTGAGCTGAGAGGTAAGACCCACTTGAGGGGGACGGGGGGGGCGAGAGGGGGGCTAGACCCCCCCATCTTGACTATCGTTAACAGAGAATAATGTGCTAACCTCTTATCCCCTGGTGAGCCGGGACAAAGGCCCGAGTGGCGGAGATTGCTTGGTGGGACAACACCAGGGGCTGGGAGGGAGAGAGAGAGAGAGAGAGAGAGAGAGAGAGAGAGAGAGAGAGAGAGAGAGAGAGAGAGACCCTGAGAGCAAGAGGGCATTCGACAAAGAGAGAGGGGAAAAAGGAAGGTACTGGGAGAGGGGAAAGAGAGATAAGATAAGACGGGTGAAGATAGAAGTGGACGGGGTAGACAGAGGGAGGCGTCCCACGGGGTACCGTGACGGAGAGCAGGAGAGGGGTAGGAGAGACAGTGCGACGGACGTAGACAGATTAAACCAGATGACAGAGGTAGACAGGGGCTTTGCCTGACCCATTCTGCCTTAGAGGTAAACGGTTTGAGCGCATCCTTAAACTGACGGGAACACAGCCACAGACAGACGCCCTGTGAGCGGGAAGTGCATACGAGGAGACAGACAGTGTCTAGAGGGTTGTCTGTTAACAGACATTTCCAGTGCAGACGGAGAACGGGAGACAGGCATATGACAGAATTCGGTCATGGATCAGACCAGACACATACGACCAGGAACAAACCATAACACCTCATTACCCACGACCAGCGACCAGACCAGACCAGACCAGACCTCTTCCATCATCAAACACTACACCAGTTCCACAGGCATCGGGCAACCCGCTAACCACATCATGTCAAGACATGTATTACTCCGTGACCTCTCTGCTGCCCACCCCCTAGTACCCACCCCCTAGTACTGACCCCCTTTATATCGACTCTCCTAGTATCGAACCCCTTGTACTGAGCCCTCAGTACCAACCCCACAACTACCAAACCCCTAGTACCGACTCCCCAGTTACCGATCTACCAGAACAGTAGTTCACCCACAGTGTGGTGGTAGACGATAGACCATCACAGACCACAGGTAGAGAGGTATACAAATAAGAGCACACCAGTTGGCAACATCGAATAAAACAAATACTAACAACCTCTGGTGATGGCAATACTGGGTCTTGGAGGGGGGGGGGGACCACTCCCGGGGGGTGGAGGGTGTAACTGAAGGGGTTCCGCTCCCGGGGGTATTTGTAGTAGGTAGCGGTAAGTTGGGGGTTTCTAGTGGCGGTCTCTAGTGGCGGTCTCCAGTGGTGGTCTCTAGTGGGCCGGCGGCGATGCTTGGCACTTGAGCACGCGCGGACCCCAATATTTCCCCCCCCCCACACATACACCCCCTGTTACCCCGTGGGGTTCAGCGTATCTGGTGCTCCACCCCCGCGTGTACCCCTGTGATGACCGATGATACCTCAGTGGTGGCACTACTACCCCAGGAGTAACAGTGCTACCCCAGGGTACCCTCTCGCCCTTCAGCCAGTACTACCCCATGGGTGGCTAAGGCCACTGCGCTTTTAAGGTTTCTGGTGAGAGTGAGCTGTTGTGTATTTGTAGGAAATGAGAATTTTGTGAGGAGAGACGTTGCTTAGTGAAGAGAAAGAATATTGTCTTTCTGTGGATCTAATCAACCATCTTTGATATCAGTTGATGAGGTCTTCTGATGGTTCACTAATTAATCACTAATCATCTTGTTATTTAAGGATTGTGTCTAATGCATCGGTAAATATTTGATTCACTGAGGTCCGTAGAAGAGAGTCTGGAAAGTCTAGGAGTCATCCAGGAGTCCAAGAGAGTCTGGAAGTCATCCAGGGGTCTAGGGGAGTCTGGGACTCCAGGAGAGTCTGGAAGTCCAGTTCTCCGAGGAAGATGTATCTTTTTCTATACATATTAATTAGCTCATTAACATTCTGTAAATCAAAGGAAGATACGCAGTGATCATGTCATTACTGATTAGAGGAACCCACGGTAAGTGTATCTGTACACAAGGAGGTTATGGAATGTCTTTAAAGTCTCTCTGATACATCTCAAGTGAGACAGGCGTTATGGTCGAAGGTTTCAGTCGGGAGTTAATGCTTCCGTGTAGACCCTGAGTGCATCTTGATTGTATGGAATTATCTTTAAGACAAGCGAAGGAATACAAAGGAATTCGAACAGCAACAGAGCAGTGGGTCCCAACGAGGCAGTTCGTGGTAGTGGAGCAGTACAGAATTTCTTGATTAGTGTGGTAAGCCGGAGAGAAATATAGATGCTTTAAGCAGGAAAATCTGTAAGCTTTTCCTTTAACTTAGGAGACGCAAGTAACGTCTTTCGTGGAATTGAAGCCAAATATTTATCATTTTTTCTAAACGTATCTATGGTACTGCTTTCGACTACTCTAACTGGTAAATCATTTCATATATCAACATCCTGTTGAAGAGAAAGTACTCCGCCTCATTCGAGGTAAAACGTTCGCCCGCGAGTTTGTATTTATTACGAATCTATTCCGAAGCTGCTGGTTAGGTCGGGAGAATCTTAACGTCAGATGGTGATGTTGGAAACCTGTTGTCTGTCGCCTCTTAATTTTATTCTTTCCAAGGCAGATACATATGTGTGTTGTTTCATCGGCTTTCATAGGAATTTTTCAGCCAAGGAATCAGCTTGGTACTCGACGCTGTACTCTCTCCAGTCTGTCAATGTCTTGTTTCAAGTATGGTGACTACAGCGGGACACAGTATTCAAGATGGGGACTCATCAGTGACTTGTGGGAAGTGATCTTCGACTTAAGTTCGATAGTCCTTCATAACAAAACCAAGAAATTTGTTCTCCTTTTTTATTGCTTCTGTGCACTGTTTAATTGGCTTTAGGTCACTGTAGATTATTACGCCCAATTCTTTTTCCTCCTTTGCCTTATTAGATCAAGAGAATTCATGCTGTAAATTGTCTTTTCATTTTCATTACGGAATCTAAAACTCTGCACTTATCCATATTAGAGTCACTTGTGAGCCCAGTCCATCAGTCTGTCTATGGCAGTGTCAAGCTGCAGATGTTCAATATCTGTTGTAGATTTATTTCCCTTCTAAGTATCGTCTTCGAACAGCGATATCTTGCAGTGCAGCCCATTCTTAACATCACTGATACATGCGAGTAAGAGAACCGGTCCTAAGAGTGATGATCCCTGTGGCACTCCACTTGTTACGTCTCACCCCAGTCCTGGGGCTTGACCGTTCATCATCACTGTTCTTTGTTTACAGCCAGTCAGCCAGTCGCCCAACATCGCAGTACAACCGTCTGTACCATGTGACTTGACTAGTGAGTGACCTTGGATGTAGCGGCCCCTGAATGAATCTCCAGTTTGTGGCGTCTGGGAGCATCTTCAATAATCTAAGAAGATTGTTTGTAGGTTGTTTGAAGGTCATTGTTTGCCAAGAGCGATAAGGAGTTTTTTTTTTTGTCGACAAATATCTTTTTAAAAGCAGCTCTGCCAGGCTGCTCATGGGAAACGAATGCTTTTCTTTCATCTCAGTTTCAAACAGCGTACAGGCAATGACCTTTTTCTACCATAAACTGTGTGTGAGACGCGCCCAGTCTCTTGTGAGAAGGAAGATAAGAGCGTCTCTGTGTGGGCGAGGTGGGAGCGGACGGTGGTGGTGGAGGGGGGTGGGGGGATGGGGCGGATGTGTGGGAGAGGCGCTTGACTGGTGGAGAACCTGTGGCACCGGCAGGCAGCGAGAGTGGCACCTGGCGACTTTCTAGCTTAAGACGGACTTATGTTGCTCCTTATGTGTGCACCAGGGGGACAGGGGGGTCAGGAAACTGTCCCCCCCCCCTCTCTCTCTCTCTCTCTCTCTCTCTCCCCCTCCCTCCCTCCCTCCCTCCCTCTCCCTCTCTAATCTCCCCCCTGGGTAGTGGTCTTGTGAGAGGAGCCAGATCCTTTGACCCCTGTGGGAACGGATGGGAGAAGCTGTCCCCCTGGCGTCCAGTGTTTAAAAATACTGATGTGAGGATAGTGATCCTGTCCGTGTTGTATCGCTCTATCTTGCCCCTCGTGGTTCCCAGCCTTCCCCCCTCCCCCTCGCCTGTTATCATGGTGCGGGAGTTATCACGTCTCCTGTGGACCCATGATAACACTAATAACCTTTACATGTCTGGAACTCCTCAAGCCTGCTGAGCAGTAGTTCTGTGGCTGTCTGTGCAGAGTCTGTGGCTGTCTGTAGCATGTCTGTATCTGTCTGTGCCATCTACCTCACTCATCCAAGCTCCTAGGGACCAGGAGATTAGGCAAATGTCAGGTGTGTGTAGCTTCCTGCACTGTACCACAGGGGAGGCTGCTGGATCACCAGGCAGGAACAACTGGGGAGAATCCGCAGACAGATGGATTATCTGAGTAAATAGGAACACAGGAAACATGTCAGAGGGACCTTCTTCCGATAGGTGCAGGTGACCAGTAGAGTACCACAGGGTTCTGTTCTGGGACCATTACTCTTCTTGATCTATGTAAATGACTTGCCAGAAGGTACGACCAGAAAGTGTTGACTCCTGTCTGAATATGTTTGCAGATGATGCAAGGGTCATGAGTAGAATGAAAAGGGAGAAGGACTGCATGTACTTACAAGGGGACCTAGACAGGATCCAGAGGTGGTTGATGAACGTCAGCCAGAATAAATGTAAAGTAATGAAGAAGGGACGTAGTGAAAGAAGGCCTCAGAATGATTATCTTCTAGCAGGAAGTAAGCTGAAGGAATCTACGTGTGAGAGGGGCTCGTGAGTAGACATCGTCCCTCACCTCCCACCAAAATCCTGTATTAGGATAAAAAACTGAGGCAGCAAACTGCATGCTGACGATCGTCTCACTAGCCTCCAGGTTCATGGATAAGGATTATTCATCAAGCTGTTCACATTCTACATAAGGCCAAAGTTAGAATATGTTTCTCAGGTTTCTTACTAAACCTAAAGAATTACTGAGAGCTCATAGAGAAGGTGTAGAGGAAGGCAACAAAGATGGTATAAGAAATGAAAAGAGCTTTGAATTTGCCCGCTTTGGAAGAGAGAGGAGTAAGGGGCGACATGATCACAACCTTTAAGTGTGTCAACCAGACCGATGACATGGAGGAGTCCCTCCGAAGATGCAGCCGGAGGACAGAACGGGAAATTCAGCGAGGAACTTCTTACGAAGAATCAATCTCATAGTGTAAGGGGGGGAGGGGGGTCTGTAGCGGATCCTGGTGATGGTAAGGGGGAGGGGTGGGGGTAGGGTGGGCTGAGGAGGGGGGGCAGGTGTCTCGGGTCCTGGTGATGGAGAACACATGCACGACGGTGGACGTGAGCGCGGGAGAATGTGGAAGGGTGGGAGGCTGTGTTGGGCCCGCCTCCACCTGGGCTGTCCGTCTAGCTGTCTATCTGGCTGTCTGTCTGGCTGTCTGGCCGTCTGGCCGTCTGGCTGGAGCTTTGTGTTTATTCTAACTATACCTGGGACGCTATCTGTTCCTCCTTCCCTCTCCTCTCTCTCTCTCTCTCTCTCTCTCTCCCTCCCTCTTTCTCTCTCTCACTCCTCTCTCTCTCTCTCTCTCTCACTCTCTCCCTCTGCCCGTCAAGTTATGTACTCGTCTGTCTCTCTCTCTCAATCCGTCTGTCTCCTCATGTAACTAGCTGTCTGTCTCAACGCAATTGTCTCTCATTTACAGTCTCTGAATTCAGTCGACGCCTGAGTACATTTCCCTCTGTCTCCACACCCACCTCTGCACTATTTCCCGTCTACTGGCCAATACCTCTCCCAGCAGCTGTCTGTCTGTCTAAACTGTCGGTCATTCTGTACGTATGTGGGTTGGAGCCGCTGTCTGTTTGACCCCGTGTCGGTCAGAATGTGAGGTCACAGACAAAGGGCTGTGTCTAACGAGGGTGTGACAAGAATATCTCGGTCGTTCCGACGGGCGTCTCCCTCGCACAAACAAGACAATAAAAGTGATCAAATGTTGACCATAAAATTCCGTTTGAGATGAGTGTCAGAAATTTTAGATTGTGAGATTGGGAGTCTGTGTGTCTGAGGCAGAGAGAGAGCGAGAGAGAGAGAGAGAGAGGAGTTCATCATGATATTGTAAGCCATTAAACGTTTCAAAGCACTATGGAACTCTAAACTACTGCAATAAAGCCTGAGCAGTAAAGTCTTTCCCTTTCGAACGTACACACACACGCTCGCTGGAGGGAAATATTGAAACATATTTAACAACACGAGGAACGATGCAATCGTGTTAAGTGGTCTAAATGACCTTAATGATTAGAAACATTACTAATCACTTCTTAATGACCCAGTGCTAAGATGTAACTACTCTATGTTTGATTAAGAAACCAATTAAAACTTGAGGGAATCCATTAGTCAAACGTTTCCGACGTTCATACGACGACCTCGTTTTGCATTAAACGTTTCCGTCAATCACCACAAATGTACTCGATATCAACTTTCCATTAATTGTAACTGACGTTTATATTGTATGTCAAAATATCTCTCAACTGGTAACAATAATGTTTCTTCTACCATAACGAACGTTCTCGTGTAACAATTATTTACCAACTTATCAAACTTCTAAACCACGTGTCAGAAACGTTTTCATTTCCTATACAAACGTTTCAACAACTTGTGACAGAAATAGTGTCAAGCTTATCACATACACGTCCACAGCTTGGAAGGAGCAGAAGTATGGTTTCAGAAGCGGTACAGAATGAGTGGATCAGGTGTTTGTTTTTACGAATGCGTGTGAAAAATACAGATGAATCTGAACGTAGCATTAATTGACTTGGAGAAAGCATATGATGAGAGTTGATAAAGATGCCTTTTGGAAGATCTTAATATACAGTGCGGGAGGAAAGCTGCTAGAGGCAGTGAGAAGTTCTTATGAAGTGTGTAAGGCATGTGTGCAAGTCGGAAGAGATGAGAGTGAATAGTTCCAAGTGAAGGTTAGTCTGCGGCAGGGGTGTGTGATATCACCATGGTTGTTTAATTTGTTTCTGGATGGGGTGGTTAGGGAGGTAAATGTGTGGAAAGAGGGGCCGTTATCTCCGAAGGCAAAAATGAGTATGTTTAAAGGAATAGTAGTTCCAACAATATTATATGGTTGCGAGGCATGGGCTATACATAGAGCTGTACGGAGGAGGGTGGATGTATTGGAAATGAAATGTTAAAGGAAAATATGTGGTGTGAGATGGTTTGATCGAGTAA
>JAYMFT010075229.1:0-14460 GCA_038088735.1 Panulirus argus
TAGCTGTCATGTGTAATGCACTGAAACCACAGCTCCCTTTCCACATCCAGGCCCCACAGACCTTTCCATGGTTTACATTACTCTGCCTGCTCAGAGTTACACTGCAAATGAGCTCTATCATTGATAGTATGGTCTATTTAATGGACTTTTCACTCCAAAGGAGTCTGCATTTTCATGCTAACAGAAATAGCACATCCTTGGACTGCAGGAGTCATTACAAAGGTCCAGGGTAATGCTAGGATTCTTCACAGACATTTGTCATGGGCTGATTATAAAAAAGTGCATATACATACATATATACTTACTTCTCTGCCCTAGGATTTCCTTCTGTGGAGATTAATAGATAGATAGATAGGTAACTTTAAACTGGTATAACAGTAGACAGCATTACACACTAATCATACTTATGTGATTCCATACATTGTCATCATGGCTCATATTGATGAGGTCAATCCCATTTATGTATGAGGCTGAAATGTTATTTTTTGAAATGTGGAGTACAAGTCAGTCAGTATTTAAAAATTGAGAGCTAGTTAGGTATACCAGGCACTCATTTTAGCATTCATGGTATTTTAATGAATGACACAATGTTTTGCTAGTCATTATGAAGTACTATTAATCCTCATGTCCTTATGCAGGCTGGTTTAGCTGCTGCCCCTGCCCGGGCAGTATCGGCTGTAAAAAACATGAACTTGCCACAGCAAATCAAAGATATCAAGTTGCCTGATCTTCCAGCTGCCATCAAAGATCTCAAGTTCTGACCACAAATGTCTACTCTATGGATTATCTTGTACACTCCATTTCATAAGATAAAAGTATTTTTCATAATGCAGATGAATATAACAATAAAAAAAATTTAAGTGTCAGCAGTTTTGTATATTTTGTTTGTAGTTCCGAGTGAATGAATTTGAATTTTATTATTTTTCAAAATTATTTACACTAGCACTGATTTCTGTATGTTCATGGAAAGTGGATATATGATTTTCTTACTCTTTGGTCTATGCTAATTATAAAGTATTTAGCATCTCTCATCTGTCTTTTTGTATCCTTTCATATATTATGTATCTGCATTTTTATCTAACCCTTCAGTCATGAAACAAGATAACTCCAGAAAGATTGCCAGAAGTGATCATCAGACTTGCCCCACACATACATCTGATCATTCAACAAGACCCTATTAAAGAAGAGTTACCTTTGATATATGTTTTTTATTAAGAAGAGGAAGGTGACCCCCATTTTACAATCAGAAGGATTTGATTTAGGAGTTCTGACTAATTTATGCACAGTACTGCAAAAGTCGTAACTGTGATATCTCACTGTTTTGTACATCTGTTATATTCTAAACAAAGTAACATCTTGTATATATACTAAATACTTCCTTTGTTATATATGCCATATAATTTACTTCAAGCTGGGTGGTCCATACACAGTTTAAAGAAATGTGTAAAAGATGTAAAAATGAAAAATAATGGTAAATACACTGACATGCCCATAACTTAAGAAAGGGGTAAAATTTTTGCCATTAGTTAAAGTGCATGGCTGACTTGGTAAGATGTCCAATTTACGTGATTGATGTGAAACTTACTAAGGCCTTTGAATATATTCGTACGTGATTGATGTGAAACTTACTAAGGCCTTTGAATATATTCGTTTGATGTGAGACCATGTACCAAGTGTATATTCTCTCATTCACACTCCATGATGTGCAGGTTCAAGTGTTGATTGCTACTATTGTAATTCTTTCTTGCAAAGAACCCATACCATGTTAATTTGTTGTCCATCTTCTCGGAGAGTTTTTCAAGCTACATAAGTGGGAAATGGTACAAGAAAATATATACTTTTTTTTGTACCTAATTGCCTAATTATCTATATCTAAGCATGTCTCTGACACCTGTTCCAACTGGAACTTTCTCAAAGGGATGGCCATGACAACAGTCTCCATAGCTAAATGACTCCAATGCTGCTTCTTAGCCTTTAATGCCTCACCCTTAACAGGCCACTAGCAAAAGGCAAGTCTAGTGCAGTGTTTTTAGAGGCACCTTTCAAATGTTGCTAATGACTACTTCTATCTAATGCTCCTATCTACTACTTCTATCTAATGCTCCTATCTACTACTTCTACCTAATGCTCATGCCTAAATATTCCTACTTTCTACCTTTGTCTACTGCTCCAACCATTTTGCCAAAAGGCAGGACTAGCGCACAATACTCACCGCAGGAAAATCTAGAGTTACAAAGAATGAGCTGTGTGAGTTAAGCGTTGTCAAGTGTTAGGTATGACAAGGAGAGATTGTATGTTTGTGGACAGAATGCCATTAGTCCACATGTTAGTGAGGCAGAAAGAAAAGACAGCTACCTGGGTCAGAGGAGTGCAACTCGACAACCACTAAAGTGCTGGTTCACTAAGTAGATGTTACTAACCTTCCTGATACCCAGGCGGGTATTACTGGTAATATAACTCCTAGTCGTTGGCTGCCGACCAACTACTGCCTACCTGATTGTTTTTTCCTAACAAACGAAAAATGTATCTTAAAATCAAGTGCAGTAATATGACATATCACACCAAACAGAGCACAAAGAAGTCACTGGTTGCTTAGCAAACACAGATATTTTACATCTGCAGCTCTGCACTGTGAAAAAAATATCAATTAAAAGCCTACCTAATCATGATCAAAACCTAATTCTTGACAAAGCACTTCATAACCAGCTCCTAGACAAAATTTAAAGATCACCCTTCCCATTTACTTCAGCAGCCTATCCTTATGACTCTCTTCCAAGAAACGCAACACTAACACATGAAATATGTTCACGCAGCAATGACTCAACGAACACTAAGCCGTCCCTCCCTCCCATCTTAATCTTACGTTCCACCAAATATATACCAATAGGGTAATGTTAGCACGCTATAAATATGGTACTTGCATGAGCTCATCAGCTTATACCCCGGGAAACCAAGTGTACGTTTGCCTTCTCTAAAATGGGTGTTTACACAACTTATAGGAATGGAAACCATTATTTCATCTGCTAATGACACCACATGAAAATTAGTACTTTAAACAAGTGTGTTGGTACTGAAGGTTGGCAGTGGTACGTTATGATATCTTTCCTTGAAGGGAAGCAATAGTGAGTTATATCATGAAAAAAAAGATGGCTTATTAGATATGAAATATAAGGGGGAACATTTCAAAGTTAAGTTGAAGGACGAAAATCGGAATGTTGTTCAAGAAAGAAAAGATAATCATTCAAGAAATGAAATGAGGGAGAAACTACACACACACACATATTAGAATAACCATGAGGAAAAATGAAATATGAGAAGTCCGAATGCACTTTCGTGTATTACATCTAAGGTCTGTCAGTATGACGGTGTACAAGGCAGCATAGCATTCTACTTTGCTTATTTAGTTTCTGACGTTTTATGGAAACACATTGCATTATCGTTGATAATTCGGGCATGTGATCTCTGCAGGTATGAAGTGCGCTAAAGAATACAAGATTGCCCAATTATATGGGAGCCACATGGAGTGCCTATGTGTGGTTTGGATTCCTGTGGTTGGGTAAGGGCCAGAGATGACTGCTTCCGGTTGATGTATATGAAAGGAAGAAAATTATATACATGTATTTGCTGGCCCTAACGTACCATCGTGCAATGAACCACTTTCTGAAATATTTTACGCAAAAAAAAAAAAAAAGCTTCATCAGAATGAATATACTCGTCTAATAGGTTTCTTATCCCTGTCCCACTCACAGAATGTTTCCTGTATAAGTAATGATTTATGAGAGTTTTTTCATTTTTAAGCATTTTATCTTTCGAGAATGAATCGTTAATATGGTTATGAGTGGTAGTATATCGTTAATGATAGGATTATGAGCGGGAAGGGAAAATGCAGGTTTTTGAGCATAATGAAATTAGATACCAATGAAAGCAAAAAACAAGATTATTACTAATGTGACTGCTACAGATAAAATGTGGGATTCAAATAACTGTTAAATTTTATCGTTGATGAGACGGCGGTGTCAGCCATGAATCAACAGGTCCCCCTTAAAAAGAAAATCATATAGAGTTCAGTAGCTATGCAGAAATCAGATTCTGACCTTGTATGGGATAGATATCTTTAAGCAGTAATCAGATCCTTTTATACTAACAGACATCTGAGCTTACCCAAAATATTTCTTAAGGCCATTTTCGTCGTCTTCGGTCCATTTAAACTTCCGATTGTTATGACGCAAGTCGTGTTCTTTAGGACTGGGCCACTTCCATAATTATGGGATTTTAGCCGTTCATAGACCTGACAGGCAAGTTATTTTGTAACTAAAAGCAGCTTTTCGTTTGTAGATCACATTATAAAATGGCCATTTTTTTCTATATCCGAATAAGTGGTAGGGTGAGGCTTTTAGCTGCCGTCTGTAGCAGGACTGTCTTATGTCTTCACGCGTAGCGCCATGGAATTCTCAAATTATTATCCTTCTTGTTCTAGTTCATAGATTTTGACAAAAGTGGTACCAGTCGATTTCTTACACTTGGAGCAGTTGGTGCAGACCAATTTTCAACCACAATTTGCCACATTTTCAAAGTGTTATTCACTTTTTGAGGACTTAAAATTGTTGGAGTAGGAAGGTATGTAGTTAGAATCTCATTTTATATAGTAATTGTATAGAATGTTGAGGGTAAAGTTCAAGTTTAGGGGCACCACAGAAATAGCTTAGGAATAAGGGGGAAAAAATGTATGTAAATGAATGTATACCGAAGAGATTTTTATGAGCATCACATTTCATGCCCCGGTAGTAGGTAATGACAGTGGCGGGGCTACTGTGTTCCGGGAAAGTTATGGAAGCACTTTTACGTATCGATAAAAAAAATCCTGTGATATCCTCCCTCACCAGTCATTTACCCCCAAGTAGTCTAGATTTGCTTTAATTTTCTCAATGTAATGGAAATATGATGAGTATTATGATGTCATTTTTCATTTAGGTGCAGGGAAATCTATAATGTAATTGCATTTACTTCGTACAGTTACATGCATATAATATGACACAAGGAAAATGGCAATATTTCTTGTATGTATCGAGTCTTGAAGGTAAATTTTGACCTCATTGTGAAGTTTTCATAATCTTTCTTGATTCATAATCGTTAATCGTTTCAATTTTTACTTCGCATTCTACATTGTTCATGATTATGATTTTCCTTATATTACTTTTTTCATGAAAAAAGTAATATGATATATTATGTTCCTTGGTCATAATTACTTTTACCAAGTACAAAGATTTCACTGGTATGCTTAATCTTCCAAATCCAAAAGTTAATACTGTGGTGCCCTTAAACTGGAACATTTACCGTGAATACATCCTACAAGTATCGCAATAGAATTTATTCTATCATCGGTCAAAGCATTTTATTTTAATCTAGAGAGAAAAAAGTGAACTTTGTTTTGAAATGCAATGCATTTATTTCTATGTAGTAACGAGGGATTTTTGAAAATAAAGCTGAATTGGCCGGGCCCGAGTTTAGGCTTTGGGAGTCAAATGTGGCCATATATGCATTGCGAGTGTGGACGGTTTTATAATTATCCTGAAGTGTGACAGGTATTTCACCGACAATAGTAGTAGTAGTAGTCGGAGTTTAGAGATATTTGTAAGATATGCAGGATTTTGTTCCGAGTATTCATATATGAATGCTGGAGATACAGTCCCATAGATTTCATCAGCAAGGGCCATATAAGGCGTGTTTTGTAGGTACTTTGCATTGTAACATCTCAGTGTTTCAGCTGAACAAGTGTACAGTTGAACAGTACAGGACCGGCCCTTCCTATACGCTTTATACGCTCAAAGCGTAGTACCCCGACCACTAAGAGAGCCTCTTAGACCCAACCTCTATATGCCAGTCTTCAGAAAGTAGGAAATGGTGTTCCAGACACCCTAAATTCTCATTTATTTCGGGGGCATGCCCCTGGGCTCCCATGAAACGTGGTTTAGGGGGGAGTTTGAAAGATGGAGGGGTCCCCCATAAGGCTTAGGACCGGCCCTGGAACAATAGTGTATACTGACAATGATATAGCAAAGTGGAGACTGGAGGAGTGTCATCCCTTATACAGTGTAGGTTAGTCTCTTTAAAAGGTGTTTGGTTTTTCACCTTACGGAATGAAACGTATTAGAATGTAGACTTCGTCTGTGACGTCTGTAGATGAGAGGCACTTTCATTGGCACAGGGATTTAATGTAATACTTCCCGGATCTTTTTTTCCTGGATGTATACCTGTTTACTGTCAAAACGGGTGACTGGCATAAGAGCTTTACATCCCCTTGACCATGACTTTTCCTTTCATAGTTTTCAGTCCCACGCTCATTCAGATATCGTGCAGTTTGGCGAGTCAGAATGACAGTGCCCATAATTGATGGTATTTTCAAACAAGAATTAATTTCATTACTTATATATGTGTGGAAAACAGCGAGATGTATGTTTGCTTGTGACACCATTGTGCTTTGAACCATAACCGTTTTAGAAAGTTAGCCCTCAAATCAACTCTCTCATGTGAAAGGTTTAGAGAAAACGATGAGAAGGGAACTCTACTTTTCGTAATTTATTCTCTTGTACATGACGTAGATTACGTGTAAAGTATGTATATATCTATATATTTTTTAAAGTTACCATTTGTAATGATTTTTCGCCTTAGGTCCTTGAAAAGAAAGGGATTTGTAAAATAATTGTAAAATAGAAAATTGTCTCGGCTTTGCCTATGAAAAATCAGTTTTTGAAATTGTGAATTTTCATAGTAACTTACATATGGAAGGAGTCTAAATTGTTAGGGAAAGTTTGTAGCGAATTTTATTTGTTTATTAAGCAGCACTGGTTGTACGTCTTATAAATATGTTAGGATTATATTCTCAAACAGTGCAAGTAAATTGATTCAATGTTAATTTCGTAATATACACTGACTGCGGCATAGATTTACAAATCTGTTCTTACTGGCTTCTCATGCATACTTACTTTCTAAGTTCTGTTAATCCTTCAAGTGATTTATTCTGTACACTCTCTCCATTTACATCGTAAGTAACTCTTAATGATTTATATAATCCTGTATGATTAAAATATGGGGATAATTGTTTCCTTCTCTCAGTTATCCATTTTCTACAGTTTTAGGTATTTGAAAAAATCTTAAATTATATCAACGTAAACTTGAACAGGCCTTTATTAAAGAAACAAGAACAGACATAAAAAACATCTGTACCCTACATCATCATGTAGAGTACGTCCTTAAAGAATAAACATCTACAAGCTTAACGCTACAATAATGGTACACTATGAGGTAATTCCTGAGGCGGTACATGCAGGGGTGCCGGAAACGTCTTCTAAAGACAATTTTTTGAGTTTTTCATTTTTCAGGTCCAAATCAGATCATTAGTGGATATGTTATCAAAGAAAAAAAATAATAAAAATAGTTTTCTGAGTGAAGAGACAATCATGAATAGGTGTGTCAAGACTCTGGCAAAGGGTGTAGAAGGAAAAATCAAAACAGTAATGGTCAAAAAGTTTTTTCTTTTTACTTGTTCTGAAATAAAAGATATGAAATACTGACTACTGGTCTCAAGAGAATGAAGGTTGGGGTAGAGGGTGCAGGGAGATTACCAAAGACTTGCATGAAACATTGAATCTCTTTCGTGTTGATGACCTCTCCAGCACTCCTACAGTCTCAGGGAGAGGATGCCAGCCACGGGCGACGGTGACAGTACTAACATATGGAAGCAGACAGACATCATCATCATCATCATCAAGTGACACACCATATCTTAAAGTACTCCCAGCGACGCACAGTGGCTGGTCTTTACATGATAACGAAGGACATATCCAGATGCTTTTTAACTAAAATATTTGTATGAAATAACTCTGGATTACAAAACAAACATTGATGCTCATTTTTTTAATTTTCATACAGGCAAGAGAGGGGGGGGGAATCTTTTCAAAAGCCTTCAAAGGCCAGTAAAAAAGGGGATTATGGAACCATCCTCATAAAATGTGAGTTTTGAGCAAGGTCCTGGGAAGTTCTCGACCACCACCAGGGCAGTTTTTTTTTTTTTTTTTTTTTTTTTTTAGCTAGCAGGAAACGTGTTTTCTCATACGAGGACAAACAAGATTATGGGAAAACGAGTGAAGGTGGACAGTTCACCAATACATTCACTACATGCTGTAATACCACAGGTGAGCCGTCACGGACTTCATTCCACTTTTTTTTTCTGGTTTCGATTTCGTATGTTTTCAACAAAACGCATTGGACAAATATATGAATATGTTCGAAATGGAAAAAAAAAACTTACCTGTTTATTAGTCGTATTCAGTACACTCGTAATGGGACTTGCAGGTAATGTTTACAACTTTCGGAGTAATTATCCATGTAATTACATTAGGCTTTAAGATATTACATATTACACTATTCTCTTCACACATACAAGCAAGAAAGCATTTATGGACTATGCTTGCTATACAAGTCATTGCTTGTGCTGAGAAAATGGTTACAAGTCTAATCACATAGTGTACCAAATGGCATCTTTTATATTACATGTAGTAAATGTAATTACGTCTCACAACTGCAACGAATGGAAGAATAGGATATGACACACTGATGGAGGGAGAAATATAAAATGAAGGAAGCGGAAGACACCAGTTGAGCTAATACTGTGATGGTGTCACGAATAGATTTTGACAAGATAAATGCACAAAGGATAACTTTTTATCAATATAATGGCCGTTCAAGAACTATGAGCTTCAGCAAGTAAAGCTGATTACCAAAATGCTGAGTAAAGCCTATGAAGAAGGGGGAGCTCTCCCAACTCTCTTGTCACCACACAAAGAAACTGACTTCGACTGGGCTGGCCCTGTTCCTCGAGATGTCAGTAGTCAACGACACACTATTTACCGAAAGGCAGGCCAATATCAAATAGGTACAGTTTTCCGAATTTAAGCATTTTCAGAAACTAAAGTACAGAGACATCATGTAGAAATGTTTCATTTCCAATTTATGGGATGAAACAGGAGGGCAGAGTAGCTTCAGCCGAGACTCGGTCCCTTTGCACACTGGTGCCAGCGGGTCCCCTCGCACGGCCTTACTTTACAGATTTGGCGTCACAATAGGGAATGGGAATAGATCATCTTAAGCAGTACAAAATAAGAATTTCCTATAAATAAATCAAAAATGTACGAATAAAAGTATAATCATACAGAACACCTGAAAGGCCCAATACTCAACATTAGGAGAGTACAGTCTTTAGGAAGTTTCATTCAGACAGTTAAATCTCGACTAGCAAGATGAAACTTTTAGCACGCATTTCTCTATCTAAAAATATACAACACACCTATATACTAACAAACACTATAAACTATAAACACCGAGGAAGGCATCTATCACTAGAGCTAGGGGGGAAGGGGAGGAGTGAAGGTAGGTAACAGTACGGTGCAAGACTGGTTCATCTTTTGTACAGGAAAACATTCGTAGCACTACCTCGCTACAGGCCAGTGATGACCCTTAATGGGAGCACAGAGTACCATCTCGGCAGAGACGTATGTTCCAGGAGAAACAAAAAAAGCCCAAAATGATTAGAGAGCAATTTGGAATATCACAACCATGGAACCATGAGAGCGCCAGGCTCCCTCTTTGGCCCATTCAGAAGGTGAATACAACGCTACCAAGCTGCATAGCTGCGTAGCGGGGGTAAAGGGGTAGAAGTTCTGTCAGAGGAAGTGGAAAACGGGGCGAGTGAGCACGAAGGTAATGTTTTGACGCAGCTGGGATTACGAGGCGTAGGAGGACGTCTCCTCATGGTGGACGGGGCCAGCGTCGTGGTGGACTGGGCCGGTCGGGGCGCCGTAGGAGGTCGGTGGAGGGCCGTAGGAGGTCGGGGGAGGTCCGTAGGAGGTTGGGGGAGGACCGTAGGAGGTTGGGGGAGGGCCGTACGAGGCTGGCGGGGGGCCGTAGGATGGCTGGGGCTTGACGACGATGGGCTTCGCTGCTGGGGCGTGGAAACCGCCACCGCCCTTGCCTTTGCCCCCGCCCAAGCCCTTGCCACCACCGTGACCGCCACCCAAACCCTTGCCTCCACCGCCGCCATGACCACCACCCAGGCCTTTACCTTTGCCGCCGCCACCACCATGGCCCCCAAGGCCCTTTCCCTTCCCCACAGACACGGGGGCGCGGTAGGAGGGCGCAGGGGCGTGGTAGCCACCACCACCTCCGTAGTGGACGGGAGTCTCGTAGTAGATGTAGTCCGGCTCCTCCTCCTCGTAGGTAACTGTGGGACGAAAGAGAGAGATATTGAGGGAAGCTATAGCACTATAGCGCTTCGCAGCATCATCATATACCGCCATTTATAAGTGTAACGTAACATGGTATTCACATGGTGAGCTGTGGACATTATCATTCCGCTTCTCGGTGATAGTGACTTACAGAGGTCCTTGATTTTCTTGGAGGCTTCCTTCTCCCACTTGGAGACTTGCTCCTTCGCTTTGGCCCACCCCTTTGCCAGTTTCTTCCCGAAGGACTCCTCCTCCTCCTCTTCGTAGTGCACAGCCACGGGCACGTACGCCGTCTGGTACTCTGTGTGGCCGTAGGACGTCGGAGGGGCGCCGTAGGAGTGAGATGGGGCGCCGTACGACTGGGGCGGGGCGCCGTAACTTGGGGAGGGAGCGGCGTAGCCCGACACAGGCGCAGCGTAGGAGTAGCTGGGCTCGTGGTACGAGTCGTCCACATTGTAGTCAATGTAGTCGCTCACTGTAGAGAGAGAAAAGAGCAATTAGCAAGTTGCCACAGGGAAAGAGAATCATCCTCACTGGAGAAATACAACAGAAATTAGTCAAGTCGCCTTAAAGAGAATCACCCATCAGTTATTCCTTTTAAGGTACCATAAGACGATTGGTATGGAAGTCTCTCACTATGAGACACAACAGTTAAAGTCAGGCCCATGGGAGGAACAGGAGATAGCAGTAATGTTTCCCTGGACACAGACGTAACGTGTGCACCGTGCTTCTTCAGGCATCCAACAAACGCTGTACTTCAAGGATGACCTGATCCCTGACATCCCATCCCATCCCATCGGCTCCGACAGCCAGAGGAACTGCAGGCATACCTGGACTCGATCCCTGGTTTTTAGAGGGGATGAATGAACGGGTTCATGGGAAAACAGTGTAAAACAAAAGCGGGGTCAAGAATGTGAGTTTAAGAGGGTTTCCACGGTGCTGGTGTGGAAACATGGCCCGTCACAGAAGTCATATAAAGAAGGTCTCGCATGGAACTCGCTGTTGTGCCACGGGAGAAGGAATACACGGGGAGGGATATTTGTACCAGAATATTTCTCTTGGGTCTGAACCGCCGGTCGGGGTTTTCAAAATTCTTGCTCTCAATGCTAGTGAGTTCATTTTTTCAGGGTGAAGGTGTTCGCCGAGAGGGAGAGTTTATTTAAAACTGAGTTATTTGTATATTTTGATCAATTAAACCTCTGTATGAAGGATCCATGTATGGATATAAGATGGAGTATGAAGATCAAGTGGCTCTCTTGTTCGTACTTCTCTGTAGTCCAGCTTTTCTTTGAATGTTAATATTGTAACCAAATTAAGGCGACTGTTGGTTGATATGTATTTTTTGATATATCTACCATTTTTCTTCGTATCAAAAGTAAGATAGTGCATATAGTATACTGAATATTGTTTAGCCAGTCTGACTGTCTGGTATTATTTCAGTGCTCTTCACACTTGATGAATCTGCTTCATTGTGTACGTGTCTCCTTAAATAGATGGTAAAAGTACATTTTGTTGACTCTAGGATCATTTTATATCATGATTATACATATTCGTATATATTATATATATATATATACATTCGCATATATTCTTGTAATCTTGACAGGTTGAATAGTTTATTACTTCCTCATCTGACCTCATGAGAAGTTTTTGTCTTTCGTATTTAAGCTAGAAGTAGAATCCTTGATTATACCCGCAGTAGTAAGATATACGAATTGATTTTTAATTATAGACGATTTGTGGTGTGTTTACTGTCCGTTTCAATGAACAGCAGCGGGGAGTCGGTGATAGCTTAAGAAACTGATGAGCGGAATCACATTTTCTTGTCAAATTATTTTCCTTTTTTAACAGACAACCCAGTCGTTGACTAATCAGGCCTCATGTTGTCTGTCTTTTTCATGTAAAAACAAGTCAAATCATATGCTGCTTGCTAATGTGCTGTGTAATATAGAATATAGGTTTTTAATTATATAGATGATATACAGTTGTTTATAGTTATCTAGCTGCATTTTCTTTACTGAAAGAAAATTGATTGTTTAAGGTATGGAATGACGGAGCAAGTCACAGCTTTCGGCTACTGAGGGAAGGAGTCCTGGAGCGGGTGTGTGGCCATAGACAAGCTTTGAGAACAGGTGTAGTGAGCATGAGGATGGAAGCAGAACTAAGGAAGACTCTAAGACTAAAAGGACAGGCAGCCCGAGGAAAGGAGAGAGGTTTGTAAGGTGAGAAAAGGCAAGCGTGTGGGACGGGAGAAAATGAGTATGCTGGGAAGATGACGAGGACAGGGGAAGGTGAGGTTGAAGATGTGGGTTAGGAGTGAAGATGAAGCTCTGAAAGACTTACGGAGCTGGGGAGAGAGGCAGGTGGTAATAGGAGAATGATATCTGGGAGATACTGAAATGTAACATTTAGCACTTTCATGATTAGTTTTTCTCCTTTAAACGGTGCAAAAATATATTTTTCTGTATTTGCGTTTGTAAAGAATTTTGGAGAGTAAAACAGGAGAGTTATATATATACAGAAGCCGTAATGGAAAAAGATTATTATTTTATTACGAACGTTTGGGGTGATATAATGATTCGTTAAATATACAACACCTTTGTTAACAACCCATATAATACAAGACTTTATACATAATGAATCTAAGAATATACATGACATGAACAATGATAAATATGGATGATGTGAAGAGTGGACTAAACTACATATTTAACATAGACACAGGTTTACGCGGAAGAGCAATGCAAATGGCTATACTGCTGCCGAAGCCTAGTTTTTTCGTTTGGCTGGAGGACGTCGAACATCTTACGGTCAGGTGGACTTTAGATGTTGTTTGTACCCGTCCTAATATCAACTGTAAGGCATACAACAATGCCACGTGATCATGTACAGCTTGATGAATGATTGAGAGGTTCAGTTCGGGGATTCGAGTGAGGCGATGCCGTTGATGGCGAGGCTGCAACATAGCTCCCAGCTGAGCGAGGCTACAAGATCACTCCCAGCTGAGGGGGCGACGCCGTAGTCTCCCGCCTGGCCTGGTAATGGCGCTGCCTCGGTATGCAAGTGTCAACAAGGTAGAGATGGAGGAGACTCATATCTTGAGGCTTGGATTGAACAGGAAATCAAAGTTGAATGATGGAGAAAGAGGCTGCAGTGTTCAGTTACACTCCCAGGGAAGGATATCAAGTTCAAGGGTCCCATAACCTCAAGAAAAGGCGGTCATGGGGTCCAGTCTCCCTAGGATCTGTAAGCAGCTCTTCAGGAAGGGAGATATAGGTAACTAGTGATGTGAGACCGGTGGGGGGCCGTAGGATGCAGGTGGGGGGCGGTAGGAGGCAGGCGGGGGGCCGTAGGAGGCGTGTGGAGGATGGTACGGTGCAGGATGAGGATGGTAAACTGGGTAAGGACGCCTGTAGTGACCCAGGCCCTTTATGTCATCCTTCTTGAAGCCTTTGGCGACTGCAGATGTCAAAGAAAACGTACATAAACAAAAGACGTAAAGAAATGGAGCAATACCTAAAAGAAAACGTCATAAGAACTAATTACCTCATCTCCTGAGGCCGTGATAAATGCTGATAATCAGAAAAGTTCAGAGAAGTTCATAAGACCACGAGAGTGTGAGGAAAAAAAAAAAAAGAAAGGTCACTTACTGAACTTGGTTAACTTCTTGCCAGCGTCTTTGATCATCTTGTCCAGCTCCTTGAGGGGGTTGTACTTGCCCTTGCCTTTGCCGCCCTGGGGCCTGGGGCGGGGCACGGCCACGTAGTGCGTCTGGTAGGTGGTGTGGTGGTACGTCTGGGGTGGAGGGTAGGCTGGCGGAGGATAGCCGCCGCCTCCTCCGCCTCCGCCGCCGTGGTGACCCACGCCGATGTCATGGGACGGGCCCCCGTACACAGGGGCGGGGGCCACGCTCTGGCCGAAGCTGTCGTAGCCGCTCTGGCCGGTGAAGTGGTGTAGCTGAGGCCCGGTGGGAGGCTTGTCGCCCACGACCAGCACTCCGAACATAGCCAGCATCAAGCTCGCCTGTAAAAGCCAAACACACAGAGTGCCTTAGATGGATACAAACACACACGCACCACACATGATGCATGGTACGAGATACAGTAACTAATATATATATATATATATATATATATATATATATATATATATATATATATATATATATATATATATATAT
>JAYMFT010075240.1:0-14460 GCA_038088735.1 Panulirus argus
ATATATATATATATATATCGTTAATGATATGGCCTTGATTATTGCTTTAGTTGCCCTTGTCATCTAAAATAAAAAAGGAAAAAATTGTCGACCACAAATTATCGTCGGCTAAAAAAATATTGCTATTCCTGTTGTTAGCCATATTGTTTTGTCAGGCGAAAAGTATAATCAGATATGAAACATTTTCAACCGTGTCGGCCACTATTATGAACGTACAATATGCTCTCGCCCGCAAAGTATCATTATGCACAAAGTATTGGCTGCACGCAAATGGCAATACTCAGTCGGAAAGTATGGTGGTCTAGAAAAATATGGTGGGGCGGAAAGTACTGTGGGCCAGACAAGAAGTTATTATAGGACGCAAAGTTTTGTCAGCCGCAGGACGTTATCGGCCACAAAAGTTACAAAGTATCGTCGGGCATAAAGTATTCGCCACGAAAAAGTTATTTTATTTTTCCTCTGCCTTAAAGTATCATCGTTCCCTTAGTATTTTCTGTCACAAATTATTATCAGCTGCAAAGTATTATAATGAACACAGATTATTCGGGCAGTTTCACTGTCCTGTATGATCAGACAGAACTGTCGGACGCAGAGAGTTGTCGGCGGGAATTTATCGCCAGCAACAAATTGCTGTCAAAGTACCGTCTCCAAGAAAATGTTCTCAGCCGTGAAATACTGTGGCTCACAAAAGATATTTTCGGCACCAGAAAGTATGATGGACCAGAAAGTATAGGTCAGGCCAGAAAGTATTGAGGGCCAGAAAGTAATTGGTTAGAAAGCGAAGGTCAGGGCAGAGAGCGGGAGGGAAGACCCTCGTCAATACTGGCGCTCCGCCCACACTCGTCTTACACACGCGGCCGCATCATCAAATGCCTCCCTCCCGCGCTCTCGCCTGACGCGCCGCGCCACGCTGCAACGAAGTGTATCCGTCCTCCCTTGCCTCTTCACACGTTGCGAAACATCGCCAACACCCAGTAAACGGACAGCCAGCGGGATGTCATACACGGACAAAGTAGTGAAGACGACCCCGTGGGAAATCTTCTTCATATCACTTGTCATCAGTGCTACTTCGGACGACAGTGTTTTCTTAAATTTGAGAAAGAAACTTAAGTCATCTTCCGTCTCCTGCGACCCACAACTTTGCCATCAGGCATCACTAAGTTCATAGAAAATACGAGTTTGTTCCTGAATAATGCGTTTTGCCTTTCTCTGTGAGAGGCAGCGTTGCGTCACCTGTCAACGCCATCTGAGCTCATGGCTATCCTACAGGATGACATTATTTCATGCAAAATCTACAACAGAATCTATAAAAAATACTTTTAGGCTTTAATTAAAATATCGTAAATTATATAGAATTTTATTACTCCTTTGCTAATAAACGACTTTGGAAATTAGATGATTCTTTTTCTCGTTATTTCACAGTGTGATATGAGTCGCACCCAGGCAGTTCCATACATACACTGCTCTAACGGAAAACCCTAAAGTATGACTAGAATGAACACAATATCACCATAACTGTAACTCATCCTCGGTTGCCTCATCTTAACTCATTTTCACGATAAAGTGTTAAGTTTTATTTCCTAACATTAGGGGTATAAATGTCAGTATCAGTCTCGTTAATTT
Source organism: Panulirus argus (assembly GCA_038088735.1). Lineage (NCBI taxonomy): Eukaryota > Metazoa > Arthropoda > Malacostraca > Decapoda > Palinuridae > Panulirus > Panulirus argus. The sequence goes on from JAYMFT010075240.1 coordinate 1,624, forward strand.
TCACTTTTACTTTACACAACCCTTAAACCATTTTGTATCCGAAAGGCCAAATGTCTCTTATACCGGCATTGTATTCCTGTGTTGCAAAATGGTCCCGGCTCTCTGCCGTTATAGACGATCTGTCTCCCGTAACATGTGTGTAGAAGTGTCCTTTGTTGCCTGGAGTGCCATTTTGAATATCCCGACTCAGGCTGTGTGTAGAACGTTACATTTTCTTTTTTATGTCTTCTGTTCTCCCAGTCATACTAGTTTGACATTTCTTAACACATTCAGTATGAAACTCAACATGTTCCCAGTTTTATACGATTTCAATATTGGCTTACAGATTTCACAGGCTCAGGCATTCCTCCCACGCGCGCACACACACACACACACACACACACATATCCTGAAGGGCTTCACAGAAAAGGCTTTCTCCATCGTTAACAGACTCACGGCTCAAACTTCTTTATCAGTCGCCCTGGAAACAGGAAGTACTCTCAACAAAAGCATCACGTATTCACCATTTCTGTTGCCTCTTTCCAGGATTAAGATCACATTTCTTCGGTCTGTCGCCTACCTTCGTTCCTGTTTTGCTTTCCAGTAAGTCTCACACCTTGTTTCTCTTCAGCCCGTCTTAATGATGAAAGCCAACGAGACATTACACGCACGGAAGATGTGGATGTAGGTTGAAAGTAAAAACTGTCCACTGGTTGACCTTTCTCATCGGTGGATTCTTTGTTTCTTTGGACTCTAGGATTTTCTCTATACTTTGTTTGACTTTTGGGATTTATACGGTGGTATTTACAAGTTCTACTCAGGTTACAGAGAATCATCATTTTCGGTCTCGGTCATTTCATTTTGTGGTTTACAAAAAGCCAGGGTGTTCCCGCTGACTCTGACCGTATGAATATTCATACCTGATCTGTACTGAGGTGAATGCTCGTTAAAAGTCGTTGATGAAGGTAATATGATTCATAAAAAAACTGGTGAAAACAAGATTAGATTACATTTAGTGCTGAAGGAGTTGTGTATATATAGGAACCTGTAACGCAATATTTTACATAGTGATAAATGATAATGATACACTATCTACGGTCGGTGTTGAATATGGATTTGTTGCAGGTTGTTGTCAGGAAGATCTGAAATTCGATAGTGCCATGAGAGTGATGGGTAGTGACGCTGCAGAGTGGGGTGTGGCATGCTGTTTGATGGATCTCTGTAACTAAGAAGTTTTTAAATATATTTTGTACCTGAAATGTAGCTGCAGGTGTTGTAGCGTAATCGTGACGCTAGGTTCGGGTCGTATGTTAACCCAATTGAAGAAAAAGAGGAGGATGAGATATATGCATAACCGGTATTTGGGAAATACAGTCTTTGAATAAGCGAATGAAGGTGACCAAGAAATGTAGCAGACTGAAATAATTGCTCACTTACGTGGAGAAAATGAAAAGGATATTGTGATGTGCTGGAATCCCCTCCCACACACACACACACACACACACACATGCTGTTGGTAATAGAGCATGTCAAGTGTGGACAAACAAGCACTTGACATTATGATTCGCCTGGTCATGTCAGAAGTTCATACGTGCAAAAAAAATTATCCTACACATTTTTCACTATTTTCTGCCGGATAGTTACGGAGTGTTATGTCCACTTTAATGACTCTTTGTTGGCGTTAGTTAACGCTAGTGTGGTCTTGATGCAGACATCACCCAGCGTTGATAATACCATAAAATAGTTGTGTATGTAGTGACTCGTTTGGTCTGTCATGATAGGTGATGAAAGCGAGGGAGTATTCTACACATTTTACCTTTATTTTTCTGTTGGAGATATCAAAAGAGCGTTTTTTTTCCAGATTCGTGTCCCTTCGATGTGTAAAGCAAGGACATTGGTGTCATTCATGTGTTCCAGCTTATGGCCAGCGTGTAAGACGTCTTTATCAGAGGATTCGAGGTAGAGTCTCAGAGAGTCGTATTAGTCAGGCGAGAGAAGAAGCTGGACTTACGAAGAGGAACTGAAAACAGGATTCAAATACTTGAAGAAAAATTGGTGGCCTAGGTACTCCTTCGGCAGGCTTTCTGATATTTGAAGAACATATAATGCTCTTGTAAAAGTAAACGATGATTAATTGCATCAAATACCTTGGAGAAGATTAAGAAATATGAAAATACAGAATTGTCGGTGATCGTATAGTTTGAAATGAGTCATTTTAGTCTTGCAATGCAAACGTTTTTTTATTTTTTTCTCTTTCAGCTCGTGGAAGGAAGGAATCGAATAGGGATGGTTTTGGTGTACACTACTCCAAGCTTTTAGTTGTCTGCAGCTCAAGCGACGTATTCATTGCGATCACTAAATTCACTCACTGGCAGTTACAGTAGGACTGACAAGGATCATCAACGTGTACATGTTGTGGTTTTGGATAGATTCTATCACTGAATAAGGATGGCAGATATTTTCCATGCGGATATTGGATTACCTTCACAGACCTCCAGCTTGTTTTGATACGATTTTAATTTTTCATACTTCTCTTTTGATGACGTACGATGTGATATTGGCCAGTCAGCTACAAAAGGCCGGAGTTGATATCTCTCTCGAATAGATGTTCCTCCCTCTGAGGTTATGTAAGGTCTAATGATTTTTTTTTTTTTTGCCTTTATCTGTTATGTCATCTCCAGGTAATTATCGATTGAACACTGGGAGTGATTGATTAAGATCACCGGACAGTTTATGGGACCTTAATCACCAGATACTTGTTCTTCAAAAAAGATATTTGAGGGTTGTCTGCAGATCATGCAATATTAATTTTATTAGTAACCATCGGCTTTGTGAGTGAGGCAGAGATGTAGTGCAGCTCAAAGGCGTTACGAAACCAGGAAGTGATCTGAATCTTATGCAAGATTTATTCCCTTAGTAAGACAAGTTGTCGATGTTTATAGACCAAATGTGGCCTCTGCGTGAAGGACTGATTTGAATATCCTAGAGGACCGAATTATACTCGAGAAGAGTCGATAGAATAAATGTACGAGCAAGGCAATGTCACCCAGAATTTGGATTTTTTTTCAAGGGTCTTTCTTGGAGGAGGACGATTTGTCTTCCCAAAATCTGATTGATGAGACCCTCAGGCCCATAGATTTTGCTGAAGGTGTAGGGTATGAGTGATGAGTTTTGTCTTCATGAGGAGAGATTCAATCAGGTCCTCCATTAGTGTAAATTCTGATATTTCTGTTGTGAGGAGTTTCTTAATGTGAATTGGAACACCATTTCCATTAGTATCTCTGCAGTCTTTACAAAGATGTCATTTCAAATTCATGTAAACGGCAGGTGTGTGGTGTCTGGTTTTAAGCTTCAGTTTCGTTGAATAAGAGGATTGTCTCTAGACCTGTAGGAGAAAATAAAGATAAAAAAATGTCTGTCAAACAGCTTAGGTGTAATCTTATCATTTCTGGCTTGATAAGGTCAAATAGGGTCACAGCAAACATTGTATTTACGCTTGTTGCCAGCCTTATAAAGGATAATCACTTGACTGTTGTTTAGATTATTACTGTTTAAAAAGTGATCTAAATTAACTTTACAAACCCATTTTTTTGTGATGGGGAGACAGAGGTACTCGCTTGGCTGTCAAGTGATACAGTCGGCTTAAATTTCTGATGATATAAATGGGGACAGGCGAGATGACTGTGGCTGTATAGAAAATAAAGGTACAGAGTATCCATCTAACGAAATAATTTACTTACGTCATTGTACAATGATTTGCTAGATTATAGCTACCTCCTTCCTTGTATGTTTGCTTGTTAAGTATTGGCTGTGTATGTGTGCTGTATGGAGAAGGATTTCCACACTCGTGGGGCCCCGTCTCTTGAACAGTCTCTATCATACATCTTTTTAAGCTTCTCTATACTGTCTAGACTTACATATTCATTATTTCATTTACTCTATTCATCCTCTGTGCTTACACTGTACAAGGACCTTTTCATCTTTTCTAAGAAGTTTCTTGGATAATTTCATGGTAGGTCTCGTTGATATGTCGTTACATCTTTCGAAGAACTGTTTACTGTGGTTGACGTCAGGAACGTGCCTTATAAACTTAAAGGTTGGGCTGAGGTCAGATCTGACTCTTCTCTATTCCTTGGTGGGTAAATCTAAGGCCTTATGCTTTTTCCTTGTAATCTAGTTGTCTTGATTTTGCTCTCATCTTTGTTGTCCTCTTCTGGACCTTCTCCAGTAGTGCTTTGTACTCATTCAGGTGCGGTGATCAAACTTGAGAAGCATGTTCTGATTTTGTCCTAATGTAGGATGTGAACAGCTTGCTGAATACTTCCATATACTTGAACGCCAGCAGACAGTTTGTCTCCTTTATTGTTCTCCTAATGTAGGACTCTGACGACAGGTAAGGGACAATGTCGACTCTCAAGTCTTTCTGACAGATTCCTGCAGCTAATTTTCTGCTAGATAATATTCACATCGAGGCCTTCTGTCGCTGTGTTCCATCCTCACTCCCTTACATTTACTCGGGTTGGATTTCACCAACGTCATATCAGATCAATTCGAAGATTGTCTAGATCCTCTTGTAGGTTGATCCTGTCATCCTCGCTTTTCAAGAAGAACAGTGAGTCTCGAACAGAACCCTGTGGCACGCCACTGGTGACCTCAGTGTATTTCGAGAAGGCTTCCCTGACGCGTCCTTTGGCCTCTGTTACTAGCATGATCTGTTCAGCGAAGTAGCCTTTCCCTGTTCCTGCCTAAAGATCCAGCTTCTTTATCAGCCCCTTGTGTGGCACACCGTCAAAAGCCTTTTCGTTGTCCAAATATTAAACAATCCACCCAGCTTTTTCTGTTGTCTGAAACAGAGCTCGCTCTCTCGTAGAAATCGAATTAGAAATTCGCTGTGCATAACAACCGTTCCAAACATCGTTTTCTGTATCTCTTTGGTACTTCTGATCATCCATTTGACTTCTGGTTATCTTTTCCAGAACCTTACAGACCACACTTAAGGGGAGACCAATCTGTTGTTCTTCATCTCCTTCTGGTCTCCTTTCTTAGACGGGTGTGACGTTCGCCTTCTTTCACTCCCTTGGAATTTTACATTTCTTTACTGCCGACATTTTAAAAACAACATTGCAAGAGGTGTGTCAAGTGTGTATGGACATATCATCAGCACAAATGGAGAGAATTCATCAGGACAATGAGAATGGTATGGGTAAAGACCCGTTAGTACACAGTCTCTGTCCTCTCCAGGTATTTCAGAGCTTTCTAATACCTTCTCTCCACTCCATCTCACTTGCATTGGGATTACAGTGAAAACAATTCTCAACTTGTCTTTCGTTTCCCCACATGTCATTGCATCATCCTCTATAACCCTTCTCTCAGAACCCCTTAGCCTGATTAGCTGCTCTTTAACAGAAGATTTACTTCTGATGAGATTATGGAAAAGTTTTGCCTAATTCCCTGCCATCTTCATAATCCCCTGCCTTCCTCATAACCTCCTGCCTTCCTCATAATCCGCTGCCTTCTTCCTTTCTTATCCTGCTGTACTCACTTCTTGCTATCTGATGATTCATAAATGCTATCTGGGTGCAGAGCCACCTGTATCATAGTCACACCAAATAGCGAAGGTGCTTCCCTTCTTTTATGTCTTTCACTTCCTCTTTCTTAACCTATCTGTACTTAAGGTTAAAGGTGCCCATTGTAAATTTCCCAGAACCGTCCACCATAATATTATGCCCTGGCTCCTGGCTACTAAACCCTATTTCCCAATTTATGTTACCACGAAATTTGTTGAGTTCAGTGTAGTGTCCTGGATTATATTATTTGCTCTTTGATTCTGGTCTCTTCTCTTCATTTTTTCCCGTCCTCTCTCACCACATAATCAAACTGATGTATTGCATGGCCAATTTTCAGTTACTGATACATCGTTTGAGATATTCTCACTTCCTTGCTGCCGCGTGGGAAGATAGATGTAGTGATGATGGCGTATCGGTCCCTCGCCTCCTATGGAGTGTGTGTGTGAGTGTGTGTGTGTGTGTGTGTGTGTGTGTGTGTGTGGGGACGTCGTGGGTGGGAGGGTGGATGTAAGGCGCACTGGTGAGATCTCTCATCTTCCCGGCCCTGGGAATTGGTTTCCGGGCGTGAGTTATCAGGTGCCTGGAACCTCACCATTCATGCTTCCGCCTGTGCCACGAACATAAATGAAACCATTACTCCCGGAATGGAACTGTCCATTGCAAACGGTATCCTCCAGAGAGAACGAAAAAAAAAAAAAAAAGAGTATAAGACAGCCTAACCCTTTATACAACACGTTAAGAGACCACAAACAGTTTACATAAAACACTGGAAAATATGACCCCAGCCGCCGACACAGCCATAAACCAGTGCAAGCATACAACATTACTGAGGGAAAGTTCCCCGTCACATTTACTTCAAACTCTTTCCTTAAGCGAGGGGTCTGGACGACAGTCACGTTATCTGACCGTAGATCATGTCACTTATTACTCAGTCGTTCTTCCTTTTTTCATGCTGACCTTCCCTCTGTATGAAAATGTATGAAAGAAAAGGTTTTCCCTTACCGTGGCACAGAGTAGGTAATAGAATCCAATCGTTCAAGTCCTTTACCTTCCCTCCCCACTATGGACACCAGACACACATATTCCTGACCAGACACAGATTTAACACCGGCAAAGGCGAATGCTTCGTATGTCTGTTTATCCAGTATAAATTCCCAGCTGATGCACTGTGTGGCGAGAACGCCAGCTGAGGTGTGGAAACAGACAGGGATGATGCATGGTGGGCTGTCTCCACTCACTTGGCCATATACGTAGATAGGTTTGGGTGTAAAACTCGCTGTGTCCTTATCTAGTGAAATGTATAAAGCCTCAACGCTTTTATTTTGAATACGAGTACGATGTACAAGTGTTTCAAACCTGTTCACTGTTTAGTCTAAGTTCTAGGAGAATATATGAGAGAGTCTGTGGAGCTGATGACGAACAGAAGTTTGACGTAACTGTTTCATGTTCCCTCACATATCTTTAGGTTCGTTTCAACTAATTTCCTTTTTATGGTCATACCTCTCTCATGACCCTGTCATCCTCTCCGTCTACTCAGCTACTGTGCTCATGCAGTGATGGATGGATTGCAATGTAATTTTGGTTTATTTATGCACTGTTCCACAGCTCTCTTCTCGATTCGACCCTTTCCTTCCTTATCATGTGGTAATATCTCCCAGTACCCACATATGAAGCGGTCAGGGGAAAACCACGGAATGGCCCGTAGGGCTTAGCCTAGACAAGGGGTCCTCTGGTTTCGGTGCATTATACATGGTACCTGGAAAATGGATGTGAGCGAATGAGGCCATTCTTCGTCTGTTCCTGATGCTACTTCGCTAAGCCGAAAAAGGCGAAGAAGCTGATATAGAAATAAAAAAAAAAAAAAAAAGTCACATTTGGATGGCATTGGTCTTTGTAGGTGTCACTCTAGCTGATCTGCACATCAGATCTACACCCATCTATTCCATTTGATTTCTCAGTGTAACTTCTAGTCTTAGTTCTGAACCCACAGTAAAATACTCACTCGAGAAAGACTAGATTTATAATACGTAATTCTTTGGTAGCTCAAGGTCGACCTGTTTCCATGATACAGATCAGTTCTTAACCTTCTCTCCTCTTGAGGAACACACCCATGTACTCCGTTACCCCATCTATGTTCTTAGAACTGTCGGGTTATCTATAACCTCGAACTTGCCAATATTGTTCCCAAAGGAAAAGATTTTATTTTTTCCCTTGGCACTTGTCTCCCTTCTTCTCTCACCTTCTGTCTTTACACAGACACGTCCAGCCTCACCCTGAGTGCTGCTGCCACATTTCAGGTGGTTTTCCAGTCTTTGCCCTCCCTTGACAATAGCCAGGCTGAGAGCCACTTGTTTCATCATCGACCCAAGTCACACTTCCAGTCTCGCTTCACTTTCACGTTTTGTATATTACTTTTTTTAGTCTGAAAGTCTTTACCTTACTCAAGGTTCCTCCCAAGTGCGAACGTAACCAATAAGCGTTGTAAAACACTAACGGAGGACCTGAGCAACTGGTTGTAGCTTATAGATATACGTTGGCATCAGTGTGGCTTGGGTGGCCTGCATTGTTTACATGATGGTAAGAGGAAACGTGTGTGTGTGTGAGTGTGTATCTTTGGAGAGGATTTTGTCAGGATGGGACAAAGACGGGACACACCTCCCCCATATCCGGGACCAGTAGACAAGTGTAAGGACAAACCCAGCTTTGAAATAGGTGTGTTGCCCAGAGGAGGGAAGAAAGGTACGTGTCTAGGAAATGTGCTATGTCTTTTACAAGTACTTTTCTTAAGCATGTAAGTGAATGTGAACATTTCAGGATATAATATGAAGTTATCAGGATGATAAATGTAAGAAAAAAAATGCAACAATTGTATTGTTGAAAAGAAAGACTTGAAATTTGCTTTACTTGGGATATAAGTTTAGTATTTTTTTCTTGTAAGCATCGAATGCTACCAGATGAGTATTTCCTGGAGTACGTGAGATGTGAGGTTAGATCTGCGAGAGACAGCAATATCAAAGCGTTCTGCTTACAAGTAAATGGAGGTCTGATGAACTGTGAGATAGGAGAACCAGCAGGGAACACTGGTCTCATTTCTGAGTGACTTTCATATTTTCCTGTTACTGGGAGATCATCATCATGCAAATGGGGGGGAAATGAAAGCAAGCATGGCACCTCAGGGTAGTCCAGCAGTGCTGGGGAAGCGGTCAGAATGCGTGAAGCAACTTGCAGCTAAACAGAAATGAGGAGAGCCTGGAAGGGAAACTCGGTACGCAGTTCGTGAAATGATGATGAGTTTTTGCCTTTCCCTTGATTGATGTGATTACGTAAAACCGGGTAAGAAGTAACCTTAAATTCATTAGTGCTAAAAGGCAATTTCTCCAAATATGTCTTTAATTCGTTTCCCTCTGTTCAGTTTCAAAAGACCTGAATTCAACCTTGTAATAACAAAAACGTTGGCCATAACCGTGTCCACCACTCTGTCTTGGAAATCCCACACAATCAACATCGCTAATTCTACTTATTAAAAGCTGGGGATGTTATATAGGTGTCGCAATAATCATTCTTGTGAGCAGCTACTTCATTTCCACAGGGGTTTTACTCGCCCAAGTATGGAGTGCTTCTCACATACCAGTAGTTGGGTTGGTTCTTCCTCTCTGTTAACCAGAGTGGAATCAACAGCCTTCCGTCAGATTAATTCACCTGGCATCATCTCTCTTCAACGTTTCCTTTCTGTACGCCGCGTTGTTGCTTCTCTCTCCTTGTCCTAGAGGTATCATATTAGCCGCTGTTCTGGTGAGAGGTCTGCATATCTCACCTTTCCAAGGCTTGGACGCACCTGGCTGCTGCTTCCCATAATTTCATTGTGAAGACCGGCTACTCGAGGATTGACCGTTATGATACTTTCTTCTTCACCGGAACGGCTTAGCTGAGGAATTCTCTTCCTCATTTCGTCTTTTCATCTCCCTATAACTATTTAGGTCGGGATCTGATTAAATTGTAAATCTGTTTTTTTTAATCTTTTTCCTTTGCCCGTGCCATGTCAGTCACTGTAGAAAAAATGCCTTGTCCACATGGGAGAGTTATGGTAAGATGACCTGACCGCAGGGTAGGAAGTCTTCTTGTCTGTGGATTATATGTAAAGAGGTTGTAACATGGAGCGTAGACACGATATTATTTTTCATGTTTTGTTTGAGTGATGATGGCGTTTTGATGGTCCTGGATAATGATGTGTGTGGGCAGCTTGTTTACAGCCTTTGGTCTCGTTATGTATGAAAGATTGACATAAAGAAAGGGAGCTGGCTTTACACACACACACACACGGGACAACACGATTGCAAAACTTTCCACACGTTATTTCAATTAGCGATCAGAAATAGTAATGATATGTTGTTGTAGGAGCTGAGACATACAATCCCTCCTCCTCATAGACATTCTTCCCAGCCTGTGGTACAATCACTTGCTTTTCTGAGGCCACAAGCTAGCGGTGAGGGGTCTGGCAGCATGTAGTGCCTGGGGAGAGTGTCTCCAACCCTCGCCTCTCACTCAGCTCCCAATCTTCATTGTAGATATGTTACTCGTGAGGTGTTGTACTCCTTCATCCTGGCTAAGGGTGGGAGCCTCACCTCTTCCGGTGACAGGTATTGCTGGACTTTGGCCAAAATTCTCCCTAACGACTTCCCTCGATCTACATCTCCTTCGCTAACCCGGGGCGCCGACGCTATATCTGTCTCCCCTACGGACAAAGACACTTTTTTCTAAGTCTTCTTTTCTCCTGTGACTCTACCGTCAATGACTTTAACATTAGAAGAAGGAATTTTAAAGGAATTCAAACATCAACAGGCCACTGGGTCCTTTCGAGGCTGTTTATGATATTAGGGAAAATCGACATCATAGAGCTTAGTGTGGAGACAGTAGAGAAGGGAATACATAACTATAGAAGAAATTCTGTGAACTTTTTCAACAAAGGGGTTGCAAATAAAGTCAACTGTGAATTTAAAGGAAAGCCATCGTCTAGTTTATCTTTAAATGTGTGTATGGAGACGCTCTCAGCTGTTCCTGTTGATAGATCATATCTCATGTGAAGAAACGTCTTCAGGCATAGGACACAGCCTTCATGGGTGTGCCCATTCTACGGAGAACACGGCTATAATTGGCATCTTCAGTCCGTATACGGGACACGGTTTTCCTAATTTAAACTTAGCGCTTTCAAAAGCGAGCCAGAAAAAAAAAAAAGGACATTTACCCATATAAAAGAAAATGACCTCAGTCATAATTTGCGAGCCATGGTGACCACAGATCACGCTCTGTCATTCAGGTTTTACGAGCTATACACAGGTCATGACAGAAAAATTGTTAGTGTTGGGTAGTTTTCCAGGTCGTATATAATGTACCACGGGGGGCAATAAAAACTCGGCGGGAGCGTGAAATAGTAGCGACAGTGGCTTTGAAACAGCGTGCGAGATGTCCGGGGAGTTTTACTGTGTAAAAATATCCTCCCTTCCTCCATCAACGCCAGGGAGGTGATTTTAGTTGTATATGTTTTATTTTGCTGGTGGTGTAGACGTGCAATATTGGCCTTCATGGGCCTTCTGACTCTTGGCACTCATCCACCACACCAGTGCACCTCACGTCACTCATTCACCACACCAGTATACCTCACCTGCTCTCTCCTCCGTCTCATGGAAAAACAACTCAACACTCACTCGTGGTGGACCTTCTCTCAGTCGCTTCCTCAACGTGTCTTCATTAACTTACTTTTTACCTTCTATTTTGCTCCTGTTCCTAATGTCCCGTCCTATTCACTCTGCTTCTCTCTCTCTCTCTTTGTCTATTCCCCTTCTCGTTCTTCCCTCTCATCCATCCTTCTGTCTCCCGTTTCGCTCTCCCGTCTCCATTTCCTCCATGACCCCGCAGCCTGAGCACCCCACCAGTAATGTATCCTCTACCACTGCATGAATTTTTTCGAAAAATTTCGTGCACATTTTCTTTTTATGTTGGAAGCTCCAGACACGGACAAAAGTCCACATCAAGGCCGAGCCTTAATTGAAATATAGAGAAGATAATGAAAAGGATAAAGAATTTACGAATGTTGGAGAAGGTGAAAACCCCGTCTTTTCAAATGTGCCAGTTCATAGTTTTTGGGAAAAAAAAAAACATGAATGTATAGAGTTCCAAAGCTTCGAGGTGTCGGGAAGGAAACATTTATCAAAACCTTTGAGTAGTCAACGGCCACACAATAATCATGCGACGCAGCAGCTTGCCGAGTATTGTGTGGTCCACACACATACCAAAGTAATACCTGTAGAAGAGGGGAAGTGATCCTACACTGCGACATATGCCAAGCGCCTAAGTTCTTAAGTTATCATGGAAGAGTTTGTAAGTCGGAACGCTAGAGCCACCCCAGATGAGAGAGCAGTACTTCATACAGGGACGGATCAGTCCTTTGTGTTAACAGAGCAAGTTTTAGAAAGAAAAAAATGTCGACATCTAAACAGGACTTCCAGTTTTATAAAGGTAAACCTAGCTATTTCCATAACATGGGGTTTCCAAGATAGAGTGGATGTCACTGTAATACCTAGTATGTTTACTGAGTCAAGAGTTGGAATTACAGAACCGTCAAAGGCAAGAGGAAAGTTATGAGGAATTTTTGATAGAGATGGGAAGAAATTGAGTCTTGGAGGCATTAGATTTGACCAGACTTCGTATACTCCAATAAGATATCCTGTTCGTCTGATTTTACTGAGGAAGTTATGCCGAAACGAAATGCAGATCGACTGGGAGAAGAAGGAGCAGAAATAAATGGTGTGAAGGAATGCAGTGTTGAGTCGTCAGCGTATGAGTGCATTTGTTTATTTGTGGAAGAAAGGAAATCGTTGAGAGAAAGAAAAAAAAAATAGGGGACAGGACAAAAACCTGAGGGACACCGCTGTTGATGGAGAAAAGCGGAAAAGCTGATCCATCAACAACCACAGAGATAGATCAGCCAGAGAAGAACTACATATGAGGGAGCAAACTGAAGGAGGGAAGCCAAAAAAGGGGAGCTCAGAGATGAGACCCCGGTGCCACACCCTGCCAAAAGCTTTGGTTATGTTAAGGGGAACTACAAAGGACTCCCCCAAATCTTTCAGGGATGATGACCAGACATTAGTAAGATAGGAAGAATATTACCAGTGGGTCTCGCCTTACAGAAGCCATACTGGTGATCAGAGAAAAGGCTGTGAGATTCAAGATGTCTGAGGATATGGGAGTTGAGGAGGGATTCAAAGACTTTGGAAATGGTAGATGTCAAAGC
>JAYMFT010075251.1:0-14460 GCA_038088735.1 Panulirus argus
TACTGGTGAGTCACTGGTTGATGCAGGGTCTACTGTGAGTCATGGGTTGATGCAAGGCCTACTGGTGAGTCACTGGTTGATGCAAGGCCTACTGGTGAGTCACTGGTTGATGCAGGGTCTACTGTGAGTCATGGGTTGATGCAAGGCCTACTGGTGAGTCACTGGTAATTATTGTTGAGTCGCTGGTTGGTGCAACACCTACTGGTGAGACACTGGTAGGTGTAGGGCCTCCTTGTGAGTCACTGGTTGATGCAGGGCTTACTGGTGAGTCACTGGTTGATGCAGGGCTTACTGCCGAGTCACTCGTTGATGCAGGACCTTCTGGTGAGTCACTGGTTGATGCAGGACCTACTGGTAGGTCAGTGGTTGATGCAGGGCCTTCTGGTGAGTCAGTGGTTGATGCAAGGCGTTCTGGTGAGTCACTGGTTCACGATGGTTTTACTGGTGGGTCTGATGGTGGTCCCACCTTCTGGTGGGTGACAGTCTACCAGTAGTTGTTGCACCAGATGTGGCTAGCAGCCGCCAGGGACACACGTCCCCGCCCGCCGTCGTCAGTGGTCACCTCCCGTCCCTGGACAGTAATGACTCTCTCCTCTACCTGAAGGCGGACTTGGCCAATTTACATTCTGTTATTGTCTTAATTACTGGCCGTCCTTGTCCGAACTAATGATCCGACCGCTTTTACCATCTCGTTGTACCAAGGAGTTACTGAAAGATACTTTTCGTTAAGTGTGCTCCAATGCTTTATTGTCAGTGAATTATTTGTAGTCATGATACGAGCGGATGTGCCCGATGGCAGCTTCGGTGTTGAGATCAGTTGTCATGGATGTGAGTCCTTGTCTAGTTCCTCTGTTGGAATTTTAGGAATCCTTCGGCAGTAATTACTGTGTCTGGTGCTGGCGCAGCGGCGACCGAGACGTATTGGTATGTGCGCCTGCGCTCTGCCCCACACACACTCGCTATGTAAGGGGATCTGGAACACTTGGCCTAATTGTGCGGACTGGAAGACGCGTGTAGTAATAAAAAGGTCCTCGGTCTGAACCTCTGAAGACGTGACGAACTGCTGCCTTTGTCTCCTGACCCATGTTTATTGAACTGTAGTGGAAAGGGTTCCTTTATTGTCAGGTCTTGTGATAGTGTTCCTCACATCATGATCTATGTTAGAGATGAGGGTCGAACCAGTTGAGTCAGGACTGCCACACGCTCAGGGCTTCACAGCCTGGACGACTTGGGGTTCTAGTTTGAAGTATTATGAGAAGTATTAATGACTCTTCCCCGGCTGTTGGATGGAAGTGGTCTGCTGGTTGATTAATATTTATTTACTAATCAAGCGAGGTGAAGGCGCACTGTATAAGTTGAGAGACACGATGGAAGTCATATGTTTATGTCAAACGTAAGACTTGAGCAGGATGTACCCGAGATAACTGTGCAAATGTTCGTATGAGTGATAGTGTCGGGGGTAATGGTGTGTGGTGGTCATTGACCGCCTGGCTGACCCAGACGCTGTTCCTCTCGACCTTTGTGACTCTATCGCTGAGGTATACCTGGAAGAGTCTTCGGGGACCTTCTTCCCCAGCAGCCCGGGCTGGGCCCAGGCTGCTGAGCAGGGTCGTTGGTTGACCAAACTGTTTTAAACCGCGGCCCGCAGGCCCGCGTAGCCACCACAGCCTGGCTGGTCTGGTACACTTTGTAAATACTTACATAGGGCCTTCTTGAATTCCTCAGCTGTGCATCCCATTGTGTTTCTGATGGTTCCAGGCAATAAGTTGAAGAGTCTTGAGTTCTGGGTATTCATGGGACTCTCCCATTGTCATATTGCTCCGTTTCATTTCTGAGTCTTCCTAGTCTGTCGTACCAACAGGGAATTATTTCCGAGTGTAGGTTGGAGATCATGCCTTCCAGGATTTTCCAATTGTAAATGATGACATACCTCTCCAATCTGCGCTCCAGGGAATCGTCTCGGTGACTGCAGTCGTTTTCAACAGTTCAGTTCCTTTACCTCACCTGCAAGGGAGGTGAAAGATCTCTGAACACTTCTTGGTTCTGCAGTGTCGCCCGCCTCGTCGGGTGATGTTAGCACACAGTATTCTTTTCGTGTTAGTATAAGCTTTAAAAGCGTCACTGTTGGTTTTTCTTCCCTTGTCTTAAAAGTTGGCAGGATCCACCTTACCGTCGTTTTGGAAGAGGTAGTTGTTCTTTTGTTATGTTCGCTAAAGGTTGTAAGGTTGTCCGACATTACTTCGAGGTCTTTCACATTATTTACTGTTCGTTCGAGATATGACATTGTCTGCGTCCGTCCGGTATTCTGCACTGTTCTTGATTTCTTCATTTTTCTCATACTGGAGGATGACCGCCTGGAACACCCAGGCGATGGTACCGTCACACCTCTGTATCCCTGAACAGTGAACGGGATAACACTCTTGCTGGCCACGTCCCACCACTACCAGACAGACACACACGAGGTCTTGGAAAGCATTGAAATACCTCGTAAAAGCACAAACGTACTGGCACTAGAAGGGCCTCAACCCATGTGAAGCTCTGTTGAAATTTCTCCACATATGTTTAAGACATTTGCAGCCTATCTGTGTCAAGCTAGCATTGAGGATATGTAACCACAACGTATGAGATGTAGCCGAGTCTTGACATGGCTAGGATACATTAGTTTCCAACATTTTATTTTTTTTAAATATTAAGCTGAGTTTGTGTTGGGGTTTGGGGGATGTACATTATTGTCTTTTCGTAGGAGACGAGGGGGGGAGGAATTTGTCAGGCTTGGGTGTGGTTGGTGGGTTGGGTTCAGTGTGCGTGAGGTAGAGGTGAAGGCCGACCCTGGAGGCCGACGGGTCGGCGCTGTAGCATCAAAAACGTAGGTGTTGCGGCGGTGTACCTTGCCTGGTGTCTGATGCTTCGCTGGGCTCAGTCAGTTCGTTGTGTGGTTGGACGTGGCGGGTCGTGTTGTGGCTTACCCCAGTGATGGTGGTGGTGGTGGAGTGGCATTATCCCCAGCGGCAGTGGCACTTCCATCCACTTGCCACTGATATCCATCTGGAATGTACTTAGGAAAAAATATACGTCTGTGAGGCGTAGTATTGGCGGGCGTTTGTCATCGGATGATACACATTACGCGGGCTTTTGTGTTATTATTCCCCTTGTAGAAGGGGACGTGGAATAAGGAGAGAGTCATTACGGAGGGACCTTAAGGCTGACGACCTTAATGTTTTTCCTGCCATTATGTTCCTTATTGGTGAGGGAGGCGAGGCTTGGACGACACACACATCCGGTCGAGAATGGTCCCACCATTCATCGATTATGTCTCATACTATAATACAGAGGAATAATGCCTTCCGCGCTCATCCTGTCTCTATCATTTGGGCCTGAGTTATGACGCCCCGCTGCCCCTCTCACACCAGAAAGCATATTGGAATTATGCTAAAGTATAATGACATAATGAGACTGGGAGGGAGGGAGGGGGTGTTCTCTTGTGGCCGGGGCGAGGCGGGCGGGGAGAGGGGCCCGCCTAGGATGTGAAGGTCGCCACCTGACACGTTACTGCTGACACCTGGCCTCCCTCTGTGTGTGTGTGTGTGTGTAATTACTTACTTGTACTTTACTGGGGGGGGGGAGTTGTACATTCGTGGGGCCCCATCTCTTGAGCGTTCTCCGTCATACAGCTTCTTAAGTTTCTGTATTCTGTCTGCGTTTACCATGTCTTCAGTCATTGTGTGTGTGTGTGTTTAGAGAGAAAACTCTTCTGTTAAGCGTGCTTCTGACCCGTGAGAATTGAGAAGAGATGGAAAGACTTTAAAAAACTTTTTAGAAGTAAGAATGATAGGACGATAGTTCGAGGGATTGCTGCTCCCCAATTCTTGTTGGGCTGAGGCAGTGCATGTGTGGAAGAGTGAATAAGAGGGCCGATATTTTGAGACAAACGCAACGAGAAATCACGGACACAGGCTCTGGGGCAAGCTCCTTAAGGACACAGGGCACCATCCGATTCACCTACTTTGCTTTCCCTTAAAGAGAGAAAGAGTATCGTAGTCTTCCACTGTAGTATGAAATTGATAGATAGATAGCCAGCGTGGTTGTATTAACGACAGAGAAATACCCCTACAACGCCTACAATGTTATCAGAATCAGAAAGACAAAAGGAAATGTGAATATGTGTCTACAATCTTATTTTTCTTCGTGTGAAGGTTAGGGATTGCTCATCCTAGCCTAGTGAGTAGAATTTTGATGAACTGTTCTGAATAGTATTTATTCATTTAATGATTTATTTTTTCCTGTCTTTGCAGGTATGTTGGTGTAGCCGAGACGGAGGGTTGACAGCTCTGGTATGTAGCCGTATGTGTAAGGAAGTTTGGTTCTGCCAAGTGAATGTGGTGGGAACGGCGTTATATCCCGCTGTGTGGAAGTAGACGGAGTGTGACTTCCCGGGCTGAGTGACTGTCACCTGTGTTGGTTACTGACCCATCTCCCTCCACCTGGCTCACAACTAGGCTATCTGGCGCACCATTACGTTGGGTGGGTAGTAGACTGGCTGGGTGAGTGGCAGGTGTGCCAGCTACCTTTGTCACTGGTGTTTTGGCAAGTTGAACTGGCTAGCATTATGTTGGCCGGGCATATTGTGCTAGCCGCTTGGCTGGCGGACAGATAAGCTGGTTTCCTGATCGTTGCGTATAGCAGTTGGTTGGCAGGTGTGTGTTATAGCTGCCTGGGTCTGTGGTATACTGGCTGGCTGGCTAGCAGATATGCTAAGTTTTCTGACCTACTTACTGGTTTGCATTTTTATTCAGTTACAGCTGGAGAGAAAACGCGGTAAATTTATCCACACTTCAGCTGTGGAAGGAAGGAAAGAAAAATACCTTTAATTGGCCGTCCGAGGAACTGCAGAGGTTCACATTACATCTGTGTGAGAGGTTGCGGCCTGGCGTGTGGTGCGTGACACACACACACACACAGGAAGAGGCAGGCCAGCTGCCAACTCTCGTGAGCGGAATTCAAAGTAATACTTGTAAAGTAGGGAAGGAGAAGCGGAGAGACGTTGGTTTAAATTGAGATATGGTCAAACGTTTGTTGAAAAGGCAAACTCCTTTTGAATGTACTCCCGTGATGGAATCTGCCGGGACATTAACCATCTTCTATGTGTCCTCTGTCAAACTTGGTATTATGCTCTATACATTAGTCGTATTTCAGGTGTATGGTGAGCACTCTCAGTGGCTTTCGGGTAAAAAAGAAATACATATTCATTTGTTTTAGCGTCGTATTGGCATCATGAGATGGGTTGGAAACAAACTTGAAACTTCAAGAAACAGACGATACCGTTTTCTGTATAGATTATCCTCGTCTTCTCCTGTTACACGCAACAACGTTATTTTTATACGAGGCTAATGTTGACACCTCTCACGGATACTCGTATAAGATTTCTTGGAGGGTCGGGTTTAGGGCACGATCTACAACCTGTAGGGTTGTGACGAGTTGAGAAGCACACAGGAAGCAATTGATTCGTATACTCAAGATTCCCTCGTAACATATGTCCAACTGAATTCGTGAAGTGATGTAGTAATATTAGTTGTCAAAATTCAGTAATGTGTACACCACTAGATGTGAGACCACAGGATTTATAGAATCTTGTCTGATTAACCTTGGAAGGCCATTTCCAAATGTAATCCTTCTGGGAGTGTTCGACCCACCACACTTAAAGTGGAAATGGCTTAAAAACACAAATGGCAGCCGTAAACCTCACCAGAAGCGTCAGAGATGAACATATGCATAATTAGGAGTTATTTAGACGGAGAAGTTTCCTCTTCGTCAGCGGTTATAGAACCTCCTAGAAAAATCATGTAAATTTATACGGGACATGATCTCAACATATACTGGACTCTGACCACAGCCAAAAAGAATGATAATAATAATGATAATGATATTATTATTATTATTATTATTATTATTATTATTATTATTGTCGGTGGTGGTGTTGAGGTGAATTTTGTATTTTTTATCTTCAGTAGTGAGTTTACGAAACGAGGGGTTGGCCCCAGAAGTATCCTAAACATGCAAGAGACATCCCAATGAGGGAAAAACATTTTTAAAAAGAATTCGACTTAGAACGAGAAAAATGGTGCCAGTGTGGGAGGTGGAGACAAGATTCGGACCTTTTGAAAAAGCAACGAGTTTACCGTGTAAGACAAACCTTTCATAGTAACTGGGAGACACACAGCTGTCCGTACAAGGCAGCATACCACGCTCTGGGGAACACAGAGGCAAAGCCAAACATGAGATAGAGAAAACCTCGAAATATTTCTGTTCACATGTGTGTCAAGGGGAGCAAACATGATGTTGATTCTCAGCTGTAGGATGTGGGGTACCTCAGGTCTGTTGTAGGATTTAGGGTAACCCTGCTCTGCTGTAGGATATGGAGTATCCCTCCTCAACTGTAGGATCTGGGGTACGCCTGCACTACTGTAGGATGTGGAGTATCCTGTAGAATGCGCAGTATTCTCCTGAAGGACGTGGAGTATCCTACCGTAGGACATGGAGTATCCCTGCTCTACTGTAAGGTGCAGAGCATCCTACTGTAGGATGTGGAGTATCCTACTGTAGGATGTGGAGTATCCTACTGTAGGACGTGGAGTATCCCTGCTCTACTGTACGGTGGGGAGTATCCTACTGTAGGATGTGGAGTATCCTACTGTGGGACGTGGAGTGTCCCTGCTCTCATGTCATCGTCCTCTGAGTTCTCCAGGTCCTTGTCCACTTGACCGCAGGGAATCAGCTCCTCTGATATATACCTGCCTCTTACCGCCAGCAGGTAAAGGCTCGTATTGATTTTAGGGTCACGCGGTCAAAGGTCACGGTCACTGGATGTGTCTATCAACACTTGATACGTCGACCGTCTTTAGGGAGCGGGAAGTCACTATCGATTATGGAGTGGGAAGGTCAGGGGTTATGACTGGCAGCCCCTGACATAGTTCATGAGGTCATATGGCAGAGTAGGTGTTTATGCTTTTTATTTCATGTATACTGTAAGGTTTATTGTCAAAGTTGGGTTGGGTCAGGAGTGTGTGGTTTAGCATGAACGTACTGTGAGGGTTTGCTCCAGTGAGTTAGAATGAGGCTTGAAAACTGGAAAGATGAGTTTAGATTCCTTAGTCAAATGGTCGGGATGATTGATATCACAACTGGCTGTTGATGCTTGGAATGCCATGGGTTAGTGACTTAGATCAAATAAGTTCTTGTAATGTTGAGGTTATAAGTCTTTCAGTCTTTGTAATTTTTTGTTAAAGAAAAGACCATTGGGTTTGTATACATACCATATTTTAGGACCGGTATACATAACACACTGTCGAACCAGTACACATTATATAGTGTGTTAGTACTCATACCACACTGTGGTATGAGGAACACCTTACATTCTTTAGTGTATGGTTCTGCATGTATGCGACATACACAGTATACTCTAGGATGGGAAGGTGTACTAAACCGTAGGTGTCAATGATGCAGGAGTATAACATGAGGAGCCAGCATACTTTGGGTTCAGTATATACAATTAGGTTCATTATGCAGTTGCCTGTGGATAGATGTACTTGGGACAGTAAGGGTATAGTGCCATTACCTTAGTACATGTTGCTCTTCCGAGGAACCTCGGGCTCACAAATGAACATTGACTTGCATGGAGCAGGGGCTCTGGCTGGGGCACGGACCACCTGATATCTCTGGAGGTTGTGGGAAAGACGGCAGGGACGGCCCCGGGTTGGAGACAGGGAAGGGCAAGAGCCAGTGTCGTTACGGTTCAGTTTGATGGCAGCGGCAGCAATCGAGGAAGCCTTACCGCGCTCGATATGGAGCACTGTGCTGCCCTGGAGATGTTATCGTGTGCTTGCCTTGGTGTAGCAGACAGGACGGCTTCGCCACCCCCGGATCTCTCGCCTCACTCTGATTATTCTGGTGGTCTCTCGAAGGTAGTTCATACCCCAGCCTTGTTCCTCTGTACTGTGTCTCGCCTCGACCCTCTAGCACGGCGGCACGATCCCGGAGAGCGAGGGCACGGTCCCTGGGCACGTCGGCACGAGCCTGCAGTGTTATGGCCTGGCCTTTGACCTTCCCCGTATAGGCCAGATGATAAGCCCACGCCACCATACTCAGGGGGCCGCAGCGTCGTGTTTAAGGGGTTGGTAACGTGATGTTCGAGGGGGTTTAACAGTATTGCCAAGTAATGTTTGTCGGGTTCCTTGAACCTTACACTCATCTGATAGCAGAGGGAGTTGCCGTTTGTGCCAGCCGTATCTTGTCAGCGGGCAGTAAGCTTATTTGTTCGGTATTTTCATTAATCATCGGTAACGTTGTCTTTTGTGATGTTCGTCATCCATCTTCCCTCCTCTTTTCCCAAGCCTCATAGTGAACGTGGACAGTCGTCTGTGCCCTCACGAAGAGCATCATTTCCTTGAGAGTGGTGGGCTTTATATCCCGGCGGGGTCGTTGTTGAGTGAGCTGCAGGTTGGGGGTCCAGCCAGTCAGATGATGTCCTCGGTAGCCTCCACACACCACTCCACTCAGCCTCTTGCCTTCACCCAACACTCATTTCTTCTCGCCATGTGTTGTGAGCCAGAGTCTTTGGTGGTGGTGGCCTTCACCTGTGTGACTCCCGCTCGTGTTGTGAGTGTTTCTGTCTCTGTGTGTGGGAGGGGGCTGACCTTCTCTCTATATGTTTACATGTGACCATGTGGGTTTCTGTATACCTTTGTCTCGTCTGTGTGTATCGTTGGAGTGTTTCTCTTTGTATATATATATTTTTTAATGATTGAGGGCGTGTTTGTTTTATATTCTCTCTCTCTCTCTCTTTGTGTACATATCTGTATTGATTTTCTGTATCTCTGTTTCTGCATACGGGGAGGGAGAGAGGGAGCTGTACATATGTAGGGCCACGCCGTCTCTCACCTCTTTTCTGGCGTGCGGCCTCATGAAGATTTTTGGTTCTCGATAGTTTCTGTACCTCCTTACGTAACTCTTTCCAGTCGAACGTTAATCTCTCACCACAGAAGTGTTCCCTCATCCTTAAGACTTTTCTTGCTCGGTTTCCTGTTGCACCTTCCAGTGAACCGGGTCCTTCCTGTCTGTAAGAGCCGCCCCATTGTCGATCGACCTTGTAAGATCCAATGAGGAACTTCAGAAATATGTCATCACGCCACCTCCGTCCTTCTCTCTTCCAACGGTGGCAAGTCCGTGGGTGTTGACCTCTCCCTGCTGCTTTGCTGCCTTATTTCTGGTACGGTTTCCGTTGCTTGCTGTTGGAGCCTGTCCAACAACCCTGGCTTTTTAATCTGGTTACCAGACTGATGACGCAGACTCTAACTTTATCGTTGTACTTGAAAGCGGTTATGATACCGGAGGAACGTCTAGAAAATTTGACCCAAACGCGGCTCAGTGAAAGAGAAATTCGAAAGGAGCGAGAGCGACGCTTTCTTTGCGGGAGACGGAAGCGAGTTGCAGGTCTAAAAGAAAATGGAAGTTCTCTTGGCTGAAGAAAACAGACCTCTCGGAAGAAGTGGTTAGGGTTGACTGTAAACTCAAAGAGTTTATTATGAAACCCGAGGGGAAGAGGAAGACCAGAGAACAGTTAGTTAGGCAAAAAAAGATAACAGTGCGGGTACACCTGTGTTCATTGAGTTCAAATCAAGAACTGCAGACGTGGCTCCATTGGGTATAAATGAAAGCAAAACAGCTCAAAGACTATTACTGGTCAGTGATTGTGTCGTAAATGTTCTTCAAGGAATATATTGCAAAAGAATGACGGCAAATAGAATCGAGCAATTCACACAGCACGGACCAACAACACACACAGCTGGATAGTCCTGCCTCTCACAAAGGCTCAACCATTATCATAAGATCGTAAAAGTCGTTGATGGCAAAAGAACGATGATTTTGTCAACGCAGTTGAACATAAGTAAAATCCTCCAAGTTCATTCACTGTTAAAAGCTATGTCCTTCAGGGTACTGTACTTGTTCCCGCACCGTTGCTTCTGCTCCTCCCTGGCACTAAAAGCAGCAGCTTATCATCCCGTGCGAATGACGCCAAAAGTAGCATGGTGGTCTCATTGTCTGAAGACTGAAAACTACGAGAAGATGTCGTCCAAATCTTAAATGAACCCCAGATCGTATATGATGAAGGGGAAGTTTTCTTACTCTTTAGGTGCTGCAAGAGAAGAATGAACTGAAGTCGCATATCAGATACAAGATGGGAACGTGGCTGACCTCATTACGAAAGATATGTCTAGACTCTAGAGACTTTGGAGTGATCATGTATAACCTTGCTTTTGGAGAACACATCAAAGAAAAACTGTCGTGTCTTTGCCGATGATGGACAAGGCATTTGAGTGTAGCCCTATGCAAAAGTCACCTTGCACACCTTGAGATATTGGTAGCTCAGAGAAGGTCCAAAGATCCTTGACAATCTGCGGCAGTTGAGTGAAATGACTGAATTATTGGTAAGAGTCACACGCATTAGATCTGTACTCGCTAGAGCATAGACGCGAGAGTTGCTCCATCATATTAACACGAGAAGTAATGGAAGCTTTTCTTTCTAACGTGCACACGAAGGTAATTTCTGGATGGAAAGACAGACTGGGTTGAATATTCAAGTTAAAATCCGATGAAGAGTTGATGCTGACGGTAAGAGCGAGGTAAAATAACATTCTCAGAGGTCCGGACATCCATGTCTGTTCAGCCTAAGGTGGCTGCCGCTGCTTCTGCTAATGTGTACGAGACAGGACAGGTTACGCAACGTGGAACACGTAAAAACTTGCAGCAACAAACAGCTTCATAGACCAGACCCTCAGCAGGGCAGCGAGGTGGCAGACTTGAGCTGTGAGGGTAGAAAAACGAAACCTGAAGTTAGAGGAAGGAAGAAAGTGCGCTTGTCTTTATGTGTTTTATTCATACGTGGCATTTTGTGTGTGTGTGTGTGTGTTTGTAATTGCTTTTTTACACTGCAGTTTGTTAGGACAATGTTTTTTTTGTGTGCGTCACATGTATATGTTTTGTAATATGGATGTATTGTCTGCCCATGAATATGTGAGTAGGTGTACATGTGTGTACAGCTAAGGGTGAGGTGTACATGAGAGAGAGTTGGGGGAGGGAAGGAGTAGTGGTCGGATCCATCGTGTTGTTGACGGAAAGTCTAGGGAGATGCCAGTCCAGGTTTCACAATAGAAGAGCCGGTGTCACGTCTTGCCGGGGATTGTCACGGACATCCTGAATAGCTTCGTGTTTCCTCTTGCATCATTTGTGTTGCTCGGAATTATCACGCCGTCATTGGGATGAGGGGCCAAAACAAGAAAAACAAAATGGCAGTGTATGATACCACACCTTTAACAGTGTATGTTGCTGTTTTTAAGTGTATTTATATATGCTTGATTTTTAATTATATATTTTATTAGTTTTTAATGTTGAAAATCTCATGTTTATATTTGGTGGAAGATGCCTTAAGGGAGGCTCGAACCCACGTGCCATGGTGATAGCCATGTGTAGGCTACAGACTGCCCTCGCCTCATACTGTCGACGCCGACACCACGTGCAGGCTGTGTGTGTAAACCAGTGATCCTTCGTATTGAGGGAAGTTGTGGCCCCGTACCTTTACCAGCACAGTAGAGCAGCCGTTGCCTCTCCACACGAGACGGGAGACGGAACCGACGATGACGCTGAAGAGCTACTTAACATCGCCCGGACTCGAGTCTTGTTTAGTGTCAACATCATAACCATCATAGTGAGTGAATGTTGCCTGAAGGAAAAGCGAGGAAAAAAACATCATTCTTTCACAGCAATAGGCTTTCAGAAGTCAGAACTGCTGGGAACGACAGAGGCCATTGCCATTATTCTCAGGAGCGCATGAGGGAGAGACAGCGATATATAGCATTTTACTCATATGTGCAGAATCTGAAAGGCATGGTTCCCCGTTTTCATTTTAAACGACTCCTTCATTGCCATGATTGAGGTGCTTCGCTCTGTAGAATATCATCAGCGGAATCAAATTGTCTCAATTGTAGTCCGAAAACTGTGTAAGATTCACGGGTCCACAACAATTACCCACTCACCAGCCAGTGTTACTGCCGGTATATAATGAGGTGGGTATAATGTCACAAGGTCTTAGCTGTTATTAAAGTTGGAATCCCAATCTGATTACGACGGTTGGAGGTTCATTTTCATTATTACATAATTCAGCGAGTCTGGAGGGCAAGAAGAGAGAGAGAGAGACACACACACACACAATGTATAAGATGAATTATTATAGGGTGAGGTGACAGCCCGCCTGGCTAAGTATACTGCTGGGGACGCTTTGTGTATGATAATGATATGTGTGTGTGTGTGTGTGTGTGTCTGGAGGATGATATTTTTGATCCACTTCCCACGGGGCCGTTCCACTGTGTACATTGAAGCGTGTGGAGGGGAGTGGGTTGATACTCCTCCCACGAGGACCCACCACTGTGTACAGTGGAATGAAGTGTGTGTGTGTAGGAGAGTGGTGTGATCCACCTCCCGCGGGGCCGCACCACAGTGTACAGTGGCCACTTTAGCCACGCTGGGAGGGGGGCCTTCATTAAAGACTTCCCTGGAGCGGGGACTGAGGAGATATATCTTAATTTGCATATAGATAATCATGGAATACGTAATGCCTTGTCCGCACTCACA
Source organism: Panulirus argus (assembly GCA_038088735.1). NCBI lineage: Eukaryota > Metazoa > Arthropoda > Malacostraca > Decapoda > Palinuridae > Panulirus > Panulirus argus. The sequence continues at coordinate 12,682 of JAYMFT010075251.1, forward strand.
CGTGGGTCTGCTGACATGACACGCGTACAGTATTCTCGACCTCTCCAACTCCACGCTACGTCGCTTGGTTGTGATGGGCTCCCCGTTGAGTCTACACCTATAAAGGTCAGGTTAAAGGCCTGTCTACTTACCTAAGGTTCATACCGTCATCCTTAAGGGTCGTACTGTCATGTACAATGAGTCCAGCAACAGTATGATAATCCAGATGCCTTTTAATATACCCTACGAGAGACTTGTGCAAACATCCGAAACCCAAGTCACTTGAGCCAATACTTTGTGAACCAACCATTCAGGAAAGCAGTGAACAAGTCTCCAGCATTAGCACTGGAGGAGCGAGGACGTGCAGGGTACATAGGCCTGATGAGACTCGGCCTCATAGAGAGCGAAGTAATCAGAGGAGCATCGGGGTGACTTGGTCCACGACCTGGTCGTAGAAGGAGCCGGCCCCCTCCAGAACCGTCATCGCGGCGAGGTAAGGTGTTGCACAGAGGCACGTACGCTACATCTGCCTTCGTACGCTTGGCAAGGATTAATGTACCCACACTGTTGACACGTGGGAGGGAGTGTGGTGTGTGTTGCTGTGCCCCAGTAGCAATCATGCCACTAGTGATACCTTACTCCTAGTGATTGTCCCTTCCTCTTGTTGCCCCAACTCTTGTTCTGTATACACCAGGTACCCCACCACCACCTGTAAACGCCAGGTCCCCCACCACCTGTCAACGCCAGGTACCCATCACCACCTGTCAACGCCAGGCACCCACTACCACATGTCAACGCCAGGTACCCACCACCACCTGTAAACGCCAGGTACCCCACCACCACCTGTAAACGCCAGGTACCCCACCACCACAACCCTGTAAACGCCAGGTCCCCCACCACCACCTGTAAAAGCCAGGTACCCACCACCACCTGTCAACGCCAGGTACCCACCACCACCTGTAAACGCCAGGTACACCACCACCACCTGTAAACGCCAGGTACCCCACCACCACAACCCTGTAAACGCCAGGTACCCCACCACCACAACCCTGTAAACGCTAGGTACCCCACCACCACCTGTAAACGCCAGCTACCCAGCACCACAACCCTGTAAACACCAGGTATCCCACCACCACCTGTAAACGCCAGATATCCCATCACCACCTGTAAACGCCAGGTACCCACCACCACCTGTCAACGTCAGGTACCCACCACCACATGTAAACGCCAGGTATCCCACCACCACCTGTCAACGCCAGGTACCCACCACCACCTGTCAACGCCAGGTCCCCACCACCACCTGTAAACGCCAGGTACCCTACCAACACAACCTTGTAAATGCCAGGCCCCCACCACCACCTGTAAAAGTCAGGTAACCCACCATCATCTGTCAACGCCAGTTACCCACCACCACTTGTAAACGCCAGGTGCCCACCACCACCTGTAAGCGCCAGGTACCCACCATCACCTGTAAACGCCAGGTACCCCACCACCACAACCCTGTAAACGCCAGGTCCCCCACCACCACAACCCTGTAAAAGCCAGGTATCCCACCACCACCTGTCAACGCCAGGTCCCCACCACCACCTGTAAACGCCAGGTACCCCACCACCATCTATAAACGCCAGGTACGCCACCACCACAACCCTGTAAGCACCAGGTATCCCACCACCACCTGTCAACGCCAGGTCCCTACCACCACCTGTAAACGCCAGGTATCCCACCACCACAACCCTGTAAACACCAGGTATCCCACAAACCCCCGAGGGTCGATACCCCACACTCTCGCAAACCCCCGAG
>JAYMFT010075262.1:0-14459 GCA_038088735.1 Panulirus argus
GTGCCATACATGTATAGATAAACTGCATGTTAAATAAAACTCTATGAACTCCTACTGAAGTGCGATTTAACCTTCATCCTTCAAGATCTACAGGAAGCCTACCAACTCTGAGACATCTATTCACTGATATATTGATCACACTAGTCCGTGATAGTAGTTAAAGATCGCAATGAAGTTCCCACCTGACAACACCCAGGACTTCCCAGCACCCACCAGACCTTAGTAAGTACCGCCATGCCTACCTCTCTGCCAACACTAAGAAGTTACAACATATATTCCTACAAGAATGCCTCAAGAAAATAATACCACGCACCCTAATTCCAATTACCTTCCATGAGAAAAAAAAAATCTATTTGGGAGAACAGTGCATGGAATTCTTCTGCAGTACATTAGACAATGCGAAAACTGACTCCGACCGGGCTTTCTACAACCTCAGAAATGCTGGAAGAGAACTCTCCTCCGCCTCTGCTGACCTAGTCGTTGCTACCAACCGTATGAGTGAAGCAAGAAGACGAGCAAATAACCAGATCATCAGAAAGAAGAACCGTCTGGAATGAAAAGTGACAAGATCTCTTACAACAGTTTATGGGCCAAAGCATCAAACTCAGATAAGAACATCAATTTTTCATCCTATTCCTTAACCCAGGATGAAAAACTTGCTCTGGCATTTGGACTTTCTTTTTCTTTCAAATCCACTGATACTTTTAGTGTGAAACATTTTGTGTCTATCGTGAAATCCAGTAATAACGCCAACCAGGAATTTGATTTCATATCTGGTTCAATTTTAAGTGCTTTGGCCAGTGATAGCATTTCCAAGTATAGTGACATGCCACATAGATTCCAGGGAGCCATTGCAATACTCAAGAAATATAAATATAATCATATCACAAAATCAGATAAGACTAGTTAACTCGTGATTTTGAATACAGTGGACTGTAGATGAAAGCTTTAGGATCTTTTAAATGACAGTGAAACATATGAAAGATTAGCATCCAATGCCCTTACTAATAAACTAAGGACCTTCAAATCTAGATTCAACCAACTGTTAAATAAGCATTAGGACATTGTGAAGTCAATTAGGATGGTTAATCTCTCTCTTCCTTATATATATGGTCTCTCTAAACCTCGCAAAGATGGATATCCCCTCCGATGAATTATCTCCTGTGTAAAATCTTCTGGTTATGAATTATCTAAATGTTTAGCTAAACACCTTAGCAATGTTCAAGGAAAAAATCTCTTCTTCGCATGTTATAAATAGCTCAAATTATGTAAACTAAGCTAGGAACATTAATTTGCCTGAACATAAAGCCAAAAATGTGAATTCCCTGTTAAGTAAAGCCCCCATTGAAGAAACCATCACATACCTAAGGAAGATATTACCTGATCTCAGTCTTGCCTTAACCCTGTATATAAAAACTTTCATAAACGTAATAGAGCTTTGTGTTTCCAATAATGTTTTACAAGATGTTGAAGGTAATTTTTATAGACAGTAACTTATTCATGGAATACTTAGAGATTCTAACTTCAGTCAGTAACCATACACAATTGTGGCTTAGATACGTTGATGATGTGTGGTCTTTATGGCCATCTCCCCAAGATTGCGATGATTTCTTTAATGAATTGCATAATATTCAACTCACCATCAAATTCAAGATTGAATGGTGAAAGAGAAGGCAAATTACCGTTTCTTGATAACTAGGGAATCTGATCACTTATCCTTCAAGATCTACAGGAAACCTACCAACTCTGAGAGCTCTGTTAATTGATATGTTGATTACACTAATCCGTGATGATAGTTAAAGATCGCGATGGAGTTCTCACTTAACACCCAGGACTTCCCAACATCCACCAGACTTTTCAGTAAGTACCGCCGTGCCTTCCTCTCTGCTAACACCAAGAAGTTACAACATAAATTCCAACAAGAATGTCTTAAGAAAATAATACCACGCACCCTAATCCGAAATGCCTTCCAAGAGAGAAAAAAAAAAACAATCTCCATGTGGGAGAACAGTGCATGGAATTCTTCTGCAGCACATTAGACAATGCGAAAACAGACTCGGACCAGGCTTTCCACAACCTCAGAAATGCTAAAACTCTCCTCCGCCTCTGCTGACCTAGTCGTTGCTGCGAAACATATGAGTGAAAAAAAAAAATCAGAAATAAGAACCATCTAGAATGGAAAATTGACAAGATCTCTTACAAAACTTTATGGGCCAAATAATCACACTCAAATAAGAGCATCATCAACCTTTCGTCCTACTCCTTAACCCAAAGCGAAAAACTTGATCTGGCATTTGGACTCTCTTTTTATTTAAAATCCACTGATAAATTAAGCGTGAAACATCTTGTGTCTATCGTAAAATCCTGTAATAAAGCCAACCAGGAATTTGATTTCGTATCTGGTTCAATTTTAAGTGCTTTGGCCAGTGATAGCATTTCCAAGTGTAGTGACATGCCACATAGATTCCAGAGAGCCACTGAAATACTTAAGAAAATAATGATAATCATACCACAAAATCAGATAAGACTAATCAGTTCGTGATTTTGAATACAGTGGGCTATAGATGCAAATTTCAGGATCTTTTAAATGGTAGTGAAAAATATGAAAGATTAGCATCCATTCCCCTTAGAGAAAAAAAGACCAACTCTAGACTCAAGCAACTGTTAAATAAGCACCAAGACATTCTGATCATTACGCCATCATATCAAATGCTGAGCTGCCGAGGCTGCTTCTCAGCAGTATTCCCTCGAGGAAGAAGTTGTCAGTTCATTCCAAGCGCAAAGAGAAGACCATGGAGTCACTGCAGTTGTGGTATGATGAGTCCTCTGCCAGGATGTCCTCCCAGGATGACCCTGACTTTGATCTGTTTTAGGGGTTCGTACATACCACCGAAAGGGTCATTGCCAGTTTCACCAGGAGGGGTGGAGGTCAGCAGCTAAGCGGCGCAAGAGCCCTCTCCTCCCACAGGTGGCACAATGGAGATGAAGCAGTTCAGAGAATCAACAACGCCTACAAAACAGTCAAGCAGGCTTACCTCCTCAATCCGACACCAAACAACTATACCATCTTGCATAGAATGTGTATAAATGAATGATATGTAAGGCACCCTATATGTACTTAAAGTATACATGAATCTTTCACCTGAATCCATTTTCTACACTTATTCAGGTATGCATTTAAGGGATCCCATATAAGTCACAGTCGACACCTAATGACCTTTAAAAAAAAGGAGGGTGTTATATATGATTAAACACTACATGCAGGTACGGGGCAGATATTTATATACTAAACTATCCGAGGTATCCTATAAACTTAAACTTAACAGCCCCATACTTGACAATGCAGCCCTTAAATATTACTTATTACAACTATACTTATTACCTATTCATTATTACCTAATTAGTTTCTATACATATTACCTTTGTACTTATGTATAACATAATTATTACCTGTCCAATCTGCACTTCTTATATATTGTACTGATGATTTTTTTTTTCTATCCTTTTAACTCGTAATTTCATCCGTTATCAACAGAATTTTTTTTTATTTTTGTGCACTACATTTCCTTCTGTATCCCACCTGCACCTCTCAGTTGTTTGTATGATGTACAGTAAACTCTGATCTACATTTGCCCTACGAGAGGACGCCTTGTGGGTGCCTATCCGGGCTTGTGCGACAGTACCTCCAACGGTCCCGCTCGTGACACACCTTGATTGCAACTTCGTTATGTGAGCGTATGTCTACTCCAGGCATCTAAGGCAAGCGGAGTCATCTCAATCAGTCCAGCAACGGATACGTTGGCCTAAAACGGACAGTCCTCCTCGCGCCCACATCCTTCGTCATGAACTACGCTACATGGAACACGATTTGATCGAACTGTGTCAGTCAGAGTGGAGTTAGCCCGTAACCCTTGTGCCCAAGCCCGGCGGGACCTATCGGTTCTGTATTGACTACCGCCGGGTTAACGAGGTCACGAGGACCGACAGTTACCCCCTACCACGCGTGGAGGACTGCATAGATCAAGTTGGCGGTGCTCGCTTTCTGACAAAACTCGACCTCAAGAAAGGGTACTTGCAGATTAGATTGACCGAGAGAGCACAGGACATCAGTGCTTTCGTGGTGTTAGGACGAACATGTAAGAGCAAAGTGATGCCTTTTGGCATGAAAAATGCCCCTGCCACCTTCCTGCGGCTTATGGACATTCTCATCAAGGACTTGCCTGGTTGTGTAGTGTACTTGGATGATATTGTAATTCATAGTCAGAGTTGGAACGAACATGTACAAAGACTTGATAACCTTTTGACTGTCTTGGGTAAAGCTAACCTTGTTCTCAACTGGGACAAGTGTGAGTTCGTAAAAGCTAAGGTACAGTATTTGGGTTATATGATCGGTCAAGGTGAATTAGCTCCACAGACCGTAAAGGTCCAGGCTTTATCCCAGATAGGTACCCCTCGATCTAGGAAGGAACTCAGACGTTTTATGGGTATGGTAGGATATTACCGGATGTCTATTGTTAACTTTGCTACCGTTGCCACTTCCCTCACAAATTTATTGAAGAAGGATGCAAAATGTGTTTGGAACGAGTAGTGTGAGACAGCCTTCCATCAATTAAGAGATACTGGGTAGTAGTCCCATCTTACAGGCTCCCGATTTTAACAAACCATTTAAATTAGCTGTAGATGCCAGCGATGTAGGAGATGGTGCTGTTCTCTTGCAAGAGGACGAAGAGAAGATTGACCATCCAGTAAGCTATTTTAGTAAGAAATTTAATCAAGCTCAAAAGAGCTATTCTACAATTGAGAAGGAGCTGCTGTCCCTAATCCTTGCATTACAACACTTTCATGTATACTTGTGCCCTTCAGGCAATCCTATCGTTGTGTATATTGACCACCACCCTCTTAAGTATGTCAATAGGTTTCGGGACAAAAATCAGAGATTAACTAGATAGGCTCTGTTCCTTCAGGAATATACCCTAGAAATCCATCATGTCGCGGGCAAAGACATTGCCATTGCAGATTGTTTATCCCGCTCCTAAACTAAGAAAATTTCCCTTTGGTGGAATTTTCTCGTTTAAGGGTGGGGGTGTTACGAACGAGACGAACCTATGTTCGGACCGTTCCTATAGTATATATGTTTGTGTGTATCATATTTCTCTCGCCTCAGGAATTTCCCACTCAACACCTCAGATATGACCCTCGCTCGCGAGAGGTGATCTGGTAATTGTCTTGGCCCGAAGGACAAGGCAGGCCTGTGTGTGTAGGACGTGGAGGCTTGTGGAAGACTTCCCCTACGACCCTGGCAATGACCCCTTGCTGACAGACGACTAGCAGGACGGGCCGTTGTTAGTGCTCGGGTCACGTAAGGTCATGCGACTCCGGATTCCCAGGACCCCACAGTCAAGACGAGGGGCGTGCCAGCCAGGATGAGGGGGCGTGGCCCAAATGAGGTGGTGGGCGTGACAGAAAGGGGGGGGGGAGCAGCTAATCCGTTGGCACTATAGGGGACACACCTTCCCCTTATAACCCCCGGACATCGACCCGAGAACTGATTTCTTCAACCAGTGCCATAACGAGAGGGTCTCTGCCAACGGCCCGCTACGCCGCTCTCCCTGCCAACCTCCATGTCAGCCGAGACCGCGCCGCCTTACGGTTGTACCATCATTGCTTATTGTTCATTGAGTGTCACTGTGTATTGTCATGTATCTTTATAATTGTTACCGTGTTAGAGTAGAATGTTTTATAGTGTGAATCTTAAGAGAGGAAGAGACCTCCTTGGTTTGAAAACTTACCTGGGCTAATATTAAAGTAACGTAGATTTTTGAGCCCAAGACGTGTTACTTTTCTTGTATTACGAATTTATCTTCTGTAAACTGTAAAATTATTCCTGGTGTTTTATTTCATTCCTTAAGTCTAGAGTGGCGTTATCCGGTACACGTAACAATATTCATTGAGCTAACAATCACATGAGAGATAGATGAACGAAGTCTTCCTTCGAAACAGAAAACCCCCAGTAATGCTCAAAGGATATATCACCACTTCAACACAGGACTTTGAGAGGCTATTGAGAGCATGCCCATGCACTCAGCCCCAGACCCGGACTCATGGAACTTGGTCTTCATAAAGAAATGAAAAACACATGGCACGTGCACTAGCTATCCTTCGGAGAAGTCTGAAAGCGAAATACATCGCCACCCTCCACAAAGGTGAAAGCAAAGCAGTACCCCAAAAATTACCGACGGCATTTAACTTCACACATTATCAAAATCTTCGAAAGCGTCCTAAGAAGCCAACTGACTGATTCCATTTACTGCAACCTGGAGAAACGCATGACTTCGCGGGCACTCAGCTTTGTAGACTTCACTAAAGCTTTCGACTTGGTAAACCATAACATCAAAAAAGAAAGCCGTCGACCTAGGATCATGAGGGCATCTCGTCTCGTGGCTGGCGGACTTCCTGACTGGGCGACACCAAAATGTCCGCTTTAGGGGAGCCACATAGGCATTTCTACCCCTTTAACATGCGGTGTACCACAGGGCAGCAAGATGGGACCCTCTGTGTTCCCTCAACCTTTTCACTGATACCCTGAAGGGCACAAACCACCGCTGGAAGCACGTAGACAGCACGAGAAGTTTGAAGTCTACGATTACCCGGGGGATGTCAGGGCCTAGTATGATGCCAGAGGGAAGGATGTTTCTGTGCCCAGGTTGATGTGCATCTCACCGTTGTGATTGTGACGTCGTTGGCCTTAGTATTTTCAGCTGAATGGCTGCCTAAATTCAACAAACCGTTATCTACCTATTTTCTAACCCTACCTTAAAGTTATTACTCCTAATCCCAGGGTATGTCCACCTTGGCCATAACCACCAGCTGTAATCACTAGAGAAAATAAAATCCCTACCAGATATCTTACCAAATACGGGACTGATAAAGTCTATACTGGCCTACGTTACAACAAAATGATAATCTACTTACAAATATACTTGAGGTACCAAACGTAGGTGATGACAGAGCATGGAAACAAGCACTGTGCCGCGGGGAGTGCCATATCAAAACCGTCATGCACTCGGTGTCGACACCTCTGCCACAACTTCCTGTTGAATGCAAGAGCGTCTCCTCACCGCTCGATCTTACACCCCACAAGACTTGAGGGCCTCCCAGTACTCCCCTCTGAGGTGTGCTACCATCCACAGGCACAATGACTCTCCAGCCCATCAACACGAAAATGTCTAAAAAATAAATATATCTCATGCATTTCCCTTAATCCTACACTACTTCTGAAAGAGATAACTGTTGAGGTCACACAAAGACGTCAACTGGAGGTTTGAGGGAAAGAATGTGGCGAGGCGCACGTCTGTTCTCGGTAAGGATGTGACGTGGCCGAACAACGACTACTGTTCTAGGCAAGGGTGTTGAGAGACGCACGACTGACGACCATAAAAACAGCAGCAAATCTATTAGACACTCTGAGCTCGTGACCCTCCCGCAAGAGTACACTTCGGCCCTAGTCCACTCTTGGAAGCCATTGGTTGCCGGCGTCAATGCCTCCCATGTGGAAAGCACAGAGGTAAATCTGTGTGCGTGTGTGATACGGGCGATGTCGAGTTGTATTTTACTACTTTGTTCATTGTGAAGAGGCTTGATGAGCCTCTTTAAAAACTGATAAGAGAAATTGTTTCGGGTGACGGTGGCCTACGAAAGAAAGTCTTTAGCCTAATCTTAGCACCTTTGATGTAATCACTACACCGATCTGACTGTGAGAAGACAATCCGACACATTAATACTCCTAAAGATCATGAGAATAGAAAGAAAAGTTATCATTAAGTAGCTTCAAGTCCCACTGTCTAGGATGAACAATGAATACAGGGAATCCAAGTAAAAAATATATAGTTCGGGGAGATTCTATCTTAGGACATACACACTCAAGGTATCAAAATGGCCATTACCATCCTCTACTGCTTACGAGATACTCCTGAAAAAGGGTTTGGCATTGGAGACATGAACTACTAAGACTAATTATCATTTCAATACGACATGGACCATTAAGGCAAATTTCAACGTTTCTCAAGTCTTTCCTCAGAAACGTTCTCTTCTTCAACTACAATTAGCCTAGTATCTCCCTCTTCTCCCTACCCGAAGGAAAGCAATATCTATCTGGTCCCTTTAAGTTTATGGAACTCTGGGAGTTCCTTTGTACAGGATGATGAATATACCTCGAGTAGCGTCGATCAACCACCCGGCAGCGTCCAGCGGGGTGTGACACGCAGCCGAAGGACACCACCTCAGCCACTACCTGTACACCACATCATCGGCGTGAGCCCCGGCAGCCTGACTCCTAGGGTTGTTGTACGACCTCGCCATGTCTTGGGTCACATAAGCCACCACTGTTAGCTGGAAATATGAGGGCAATTGCACACCTGCTCAACGGTGCAGTTTCATTACAAGGTCTACAGCAGCCAGACATCAAGCCGCTCACATTTCCACCCATAGGCCTACAGTTTCCAGCCCCTTTCTCGCACCTGCTTCATCACCAAGGCCTATAGCAACCAGCCCCTCACACGCACCAGATGTAGAACACAATTCACCTTCTTCACACAGCTCCAGAAACTAATGTAGATGTCAGACGGGTCTCCATGATGTCAGACGAGTCTCCATGAGTCCCGCTGTGTAGCGAATGCCGTGGTCAGCGATGGGGTCGGGCCCTCGGGTCATGGATTAGGGGCATCGTAGGGGAGGGTGGGGTCTGTGGCCTGGCCCCATCTGACCTGGGCGGGGTAGGGGAGGTCGTGGGCACCGGACCGATCTCAATCTTTGCAAATGTGATGAAAAGAGATGATGACAACCTGTACTCGGAGGAGGGAAGCGAGGGAGGAGAAGAGGCCCTGGAACTGGCGGAGGACGTGGGTGAGGCCAGGGGCGGTGACCTGGGGTCACATGTCGGAGTGGTGGCCGGGGAGGAGGATAGTGACTTGGGCTCCGGCGTCGAGTACTTGCTGGAGACCGAGAGATCTGGCGACGCAGGCGGTGGCACAGGGCTGGACGATGACTGGGGAGTGGCATTTGACCTGGGGTCAACTTCAGAAACGAACGTGGACGAGGTCAGAGGTCGTGATAGAGACTCAGGCGTCTGGTGTGACGAAGACGTTGGGGCTGGTGACCTGAGGTCTGGCGTCCGGGCAGACTGAAAGGGGCTGGATGACCTGGGCTCAGGCTGCATGACGAAGGTAGAGAAGGTGAGGGGTCGTGACCTAAGTTCAGGCGTCAGGCGAAGGGTTGGCGAGGACCGGGCTAGTGACCTGACCCGTGGAGGCGTGGTACTGAAATTCGGTGACAAACGTTCGAGAGGAATTGCTCTTGGAGTGGGAGTTGGAGCTACGGCCGGGCTTACTCCGAAGACAACAAAATAACTTGCGGTAAGCCGAGCGGTACTGGCGGTTGGTGACGGCGTAGACAAAGGGGTTGACCACGGCCGAGGCCCAGGCGAGCACGGACGCCAGCACGTGCAGCGACGGCACACGCACCTGTAGGCAAAGAACACGTCCTCATCATTACACCACAGAAATGGGTTCGTGTATTACATAGACAATGACTGAGGTATATAAGGAACAAATAATAACTCAAGTAAAAATGAACCATTTGACTATTTCTTATTTTTTCCCCCAGTAATGACGATGCAGAGGATAAGAATGAGTTGAATCCATTCCAAATTACCATATAATTCACCTCTCATCCGGGGAATAACCAGTTAAATGTCTAAATTAATTACTGCGTTATATTCTGAACCTCTGAAGGTTTCCATCAGCGAGTGCCACAGATGTGTGACTCCAGCCGTAAGATGAGGCACGTTACCTCGAGCACGACCGTACAATTCGTGGGAATGATAATCTAGTCTCCATGAATTAATTCTTAAGGGTCTGGTCTAAGATCAAACCATCAAACCCAAGGGTCGTCTTCAGGGGTCAGGTCTAAGACCAGGTCATCAAACCCATGGGTCGTCTTCAGGGTCAGGTCTAGGACCAGGTCATCAAACCCAAGGATGGTCGTCTTCAGGGTCAGGTCTAAGACCAGGTCATCAAACCCATGGGTCGTCTTCAGGGTCAGGTCTAAGACCAGGTCATCAAACCCATGGGTCGTCTTCAGGGTCAGGTCTAAGACCAGGCCATCAAATCCCAGGATCGTACCGTCCTGCTCAAGAACACCCCACAGTAAAGTCTCACAGCAGACATAAAGAAACACTTTGTGGCTTAACTACTCACGTCATCATCGGCGACGTTGACGATCATGAGGGGGAGGAAGGAGAGCAGGAAGCAGAGGAAGATGGTCAGCATCATCCTGGTGAGGCGGAGGTCCTCCTTACGGGTCACCTGCACACTGAAGCTGGACGAGCCGCCCTTGTTGCTGTGCGCCACCAGGTTCCGGCGGGATTGTCTCACCTGTGACACACAGACACAGACACACATATACATACATCACCTGGGGTTATAGCACTTGTCCTTAACTTCTACTCCTCTCTCCTGACGTTCCTAGACATCTGAAGTCCTTAACTTACATTCCTAGACATCTGAAGTCCCTAACTTACATTTCTAGACATCTGAAGTCCCTAACTTACATTTCTAGACATCTGAAGTTCCTAACTTACATTCATAGACATCTGAAGTTCCTAACTTACATTCCTAGACATCTTAAGTCCCTAACTTACATTCCCAGATATCTGAAGTCCCCTAACTTACGTTCCTAGAATCTGAAGTTCCTAACTTACATTCCTAGACATATGAAGTTCCTAACTTCATCTGCAGTGTACTTCCCAATTAGAGTCAACATAACCCCATACTTAATTATCCTACAAGTACGTCATTTTGTTCTGCACGTACGTTATCTTTATTTTACATGTACGCTATCTTGATTCTTCTATTTACGTCAGTTTCCCCAGACGCCCTATGGCTCTAGCCGAAGGGCTTCCCCCAACACACAAGACCCCAACTGGCTTTATGCGTAACCTTATAGCGTGAGACGCTCACCTTGTAGTAAATGGCGGAGTAGCAGCCGATGATGGCCACCATTGGGAGGAGGAAGCCGAACAGGAAGAGGAACTTCTTGGGCGAGGAGCCCTCCTTCTTCAGGATGGTGCAGGAGAAAGTAGGAGGATCAAGCCCCAGACGGCCCCACACTCCTACAAGTGGCGGTACCATCATCCCGAAGGAGAAGAGCCACACGATGGCAATCATCAGGAAGATGTAGTGGCGGCGGTAGACTCGATCGTAGAGGCTGTGGTGCGCAATTAATATGTACCTGGTGGGGGAGAGAGGCAGTCATTATGTACCTGGTGGGGGAGAGAGCGAGTCAGTATGTACCTGGTGGGGGTGAGAGGCAGTATGTACCTGGCAGGGGAGAGAGGCAATCAATATGTACCTGATGGGGAGAAAGACAGTATGTACCTGGAGGGGGAGGGAGGCAGCCAATATGTACCTGGTGAGGCGAGTAGTATGTACCTGGAAGGATGGTAGAGGTGGCTGTTTTGCTGAGGTCTTCTGAAACGAAAGACAGCCACTTCTGGGGCGTTTTAAAAGTACGAATGTTCTTGTTTGGGTGGTGCTTCAGGAGCAGGGATAGGGGCCAGGGTAAGAACCATGCTAGAGAGGGAGGGGTTATGGTGCTGCCAACACATTTAGTGTTCTTAAACCAATGAACCATATTCAGTGAAAATACAGAAGACTTGACGTATTCTCATGTTAGAGCCTTGAATCAAATAATCTCACTGGGACAAGAAAAATCCAGAGCTCCCTACTTAGGTCAAATCTTTACCACCTCAAGACTACGATACGACTCTTGGGCAGGATGGATTGGCCTTTGGGTAAAGGTCAGGTCAAAGGCCAAGGCCACCATACCCAAGGGTCGTACCACAGCGGTCAAGGGGGTTCAGTCTGCAAGTAATCGTCTGGACGAACCTGTTGATGGTGATGGCCACCATGTTGAGGAGCGAGGCCGCCACATTGCCGTAGAAGAAGAATGGGAAGATGCTGCAGAGGGTGTCCCCGAGTACCCAGGCCTCGTGGATGTACCTGAGGAAGGCAAAGGACCTTAGGTTACTAGCGGCCTAGGATGACACTAGTAGGCAGGGGCAGTCAGTGGTCGGCAGCAGTCTTATTGGACACCTCTGCTTGTGACCATGTACACATCTGCTGGCCACACTGACATAACACAACATAAGTCTGGGACATAAATCAAACAGAGGCAAGGGAATACAAAGGAATTCAAACATGAGACGACCGTTGGATTCTAACGAGGCTGTTTGTGATAGAAGATACCAGAAACACAAATTAATGTGGTAAGAGTAGAATTACACTTGGATCTTTCACAGAGAAGAATTTGTAAACTTTTCTCGTAGTAAAGATGTCATTATCAATGTCAGTCTATTCTTACCCGTATTTATTGTAAACCTCTTAACTACTATAACTGGTGAGGGTGAAGCACCATGAGGGGTGAGGGGCAGGCTTGTGAGAGTGTATATGGCAGGATGACGCACCTGGAGGCTGTGAGGGGTAGGTTGATGGAGCAGAAGAGCAGGTCGGAGACGCACAGGCTGATGACGAAAGCCGTGGTGGCGTGAACCCTCAGTTTAAGACTCCGGCTGAGCGCGATGATGGTCACCAGGTTCCCTGATGGAAGAGAGAGAGAGACATGACACACATGAGACGCTCTAGTGAAGTGTGGGTAACAGGCTGGGTCATCATGACGCACCTGGGCCACCAGCAGCTGTGGCCCGATCTTACCAACTGTCGCCTCGACCCCTCAATAGCTGTGGCCACAATCACACTAGCTGTGGCTCCAAACTCACCAGTTGTGGCCCCGATCCTCACCAGCTGTTGCTCCCTAACACCTACCAGTTGTGGCACCCAACCCTCTCAGCTGTGGCCCTCGACCCCCACCTTCTGTACACAACACCACCCACACACACGTCACACCAATACCACTGGCAGATGTACATATCTGACCTCCTCACCCTGGATGGTCCTCCAGGGAGATGCTTAAGGACCTGGCAGCTATAGCACTAAAAATTACGATGACTACAGCCCTAAGAGGTGCCATAAAAACACGAACACTGTACCAGACAGTGTGATACTGACATTGCCACTATACGTCCTGGTTACAGGCTAACATCCTCAGGCAAGTAACAGAACGCTATAACCCAAAACATCCCAAATGACGGCTCTGCTCTGCCCTTGACACATATAATCATTTTGCCGAGTGTCCTAAAATGATTGACTTCGAACCTTAAGACCTGAGATATCGAGAGCTTTGGGATCACATCACTAACATCTATGCTCTCAATGCCATCATCTCGCAATACCCAGCCTTTGCCATGCCCCGAAATATCGTCTGTGACACGACACCTCGTTTCATGAAATCGTCAGTACCACGCTGTATCATGCAAATTATACATCATGTATCTGATGTACCTTGAATTTCCTGTATAAGTGTAACTACATCCTGTATATTGCACGCGTCATATATAACATTTTCACCCTCGACTGTATGGTTTATGTTACCAGTGTCAGTGTACTCGTATTAATTTTGTACAGTCTCCCAAAAGAGTATCTGACCCCCGGGCCTGAAGTTTCTGATAATCTACATCTCGCCGACCGAGATTAAAACTTAACTTTGCTGCAATGTCAGGTGTTAATCTTAGTTGGCCTGCTGTAGAATATTAGAAACTTCGCGCCTACGGGCCCGATACCTTTTTTGGGAGACTGTACATGAACGCACCGTGACATCCCTATACGAACGTACAATATTGCCACACTTTGCCATTAACGCTGTTCCCTTTCTGTTGACGGGACGAGGACCTACTAGGGCACACTGTGCCCACCGGTCACCCTCCCATGTCGGTGTACTGCACCCACTGCACGCTCTATGCTTGCCCCTTCACCTACCCTCTAAGCCATGTCCCCTTGGCCTATATGATCATAAGAGATGGTCTGTTTACGTGTTTATTGCAAAAAACAAAAACTAAAACTAACCAACGTGGTCATCAGCTGAGCTTGAGCCTGACCTCCTGAACCAAGCTGGTCTTCAGCTTAATACCTCCGGGCTAAGAAGCTGACTACAGCTAAGTAAACAGACGATAGCTAGGCTAAGTAAGCTGATAACAGCCGGCCCAGTAAGCTGACGATAACCAGGCTAGGTAAGCTTATAACAGCCGGGGGCTAGTATACTGACAAAGGCCATAATTACAGCAACAAAACGCATCATTTCCGCTTCCGGTTGCCGCCGCGCTACGCTGGCGCCAACTCCACCCCATCCCCCCCCACCCCACCTTCTCAACACACACACACACACGCACACACACTCGCGCGCGCACACACACACACACAATTACAACAGGCAAAGAACACATTATCGACTTTCAAGGATTCTTTCAGGTCTCGGAGTCCTGGCACTGGATCAAGACGCCCGGAGGTCAG
>JAYMFT010075273.1:0-14459 GCA_038088735.1 Panulirus argus
GTTGAGAAACGGAAAAACAGACAGGGAAAGTATTTACAAATTTTTGAGAAAGTGAAAAACGTGTCTCTTGAAATGATCGTGGAGGGCAATAATTTTATAAAGCAACATGCTATTGGATTATAGTGATAAAGCAACATTTTAGTGTATGATAATGGCTGACAATAATGTGAGAATGCAACATTTTAGTGGATGATAACGGTTAACAGTAATGTGATAAAGCAACATGAAAGTGGATGATAATAGATGATATTCATGTGATAATGAAACATGATAGTGGATGATTATGGATGAAGTAACGTGATAAAGCAACATGATAGTGGATGAAAATGGCTGAGATTTGTGTGATAAAACAACATGATAGTGGATTGTTGGGTGACATTTGTGTGATAAATCAACATGGTAGTGGATGTTAATGGATGACATTTATGTGATAAAGCAACATGGTAGTGGATGATAATGGGTGACAGTAATGTGATAAAGCAACATGATAGTGGATAAGAGTGGGCGACAGTAATGTGATAAAGCAACATGATATTGGATGAAAATGAGTGACATTTATATGATAAAGCAACATGAGAGTAGATGATAATGTGTGACATTTATTTGATAAAGCAACATGTTACTGGATTATACTGGGTGACAGTAATGTGATAAAGCAACATGACAGTGGATGATAATGGGTCGCAGTAATGTGATAAAGCTACATGATAGTGGATGATAATTGATGACATTTATGTGATAAAGCAACATGATAGTGGATAATAATGGGTGACAGTATTGTGATGAAGCAACATTATAGTGGATGATAATGAGTGACAGTAATATGATAAAGCAACATGATAGTGGATGATAATGGATGGAATTAATGAGACAAAACAAAATGATAGCGGATGACAGTGGGTTGCAGAAATGTGATAAAGCAACAAGATAGTGGATGAGAAAGGGTGGCAGTAATGTGTTAAAGCAACATGATAATGGGTGACAGCAATGTCATGAAGCAACATGATTTTGAATGATAATGGGTAAGAGTAATGTGATAAAGCAACATGATACTGGATGTTAATGGGTGAGAGTAATGGGATAAAGCAACATGATAGTGGATGTTAATTTCGAAAAATAATGTGAAAAAGCAAGATGATAGTGGTTGATAATGGCTGACAGTAGTGCGATAAAGCAACATGATAGTAGATGATAATGGGTTAGAGTAATAGGATAAAGCAACATGATAGTGGGTGACAATGGGCGAGAGTAATCTATAAAGCAGTATGATAGCGGATGATAATGGGTGACAGCAATATGATAAAGCAAGATGATACTGGATGATGATGGGCGGCAGTAATGGGATAAAGCAGTATGATAGTGGATGTTAATGGGTAATAGTAATATTATAAAGCAACATGATAGCCGATGATAAAGGGAGACATTTATGTGATAAAGCAACATGATAGTGTATGATAATGGATGACAAATATGATAAATCAACATGATATTGGATGATAATGAATGACATTTATGTGATAATGCACCATGATAGTGGGTGGTAATGGGTGTCAGTAATGTGACAAAGCAATATGATAGTGAATGATTATGGGTGACAGTAATGTTATAAAGCAACGTGATAGTGGATGATAGTGGTTGACAGTAATGTGATAAAGCAACATGTTAGTGTATGATAATGGGTGACAGTGATGTGATAAAACAACATTTTATTAGATGATAAAGGATGACATTTAAGTGATAATGCAACATGATGGTGGATGATTTTGGATGACAGGAATGTGATAAAGCAACATGATAGTGGATGATAGTGGGTGACAGTAATGTTATAAAGCACCACGATAGTGGATGATAGTGGTTGACAGCAATGTATTAAAGCAACATGAGAGTGACATTAATATCAGAAAGCAACATCATAGTGGATGATAATGGGTGACATTTATGTGATAAAGCAACATAATTGTGGATGATAATGGAAGACAGTAATTTGGGTGATAATGGGTGACATTAATGTGAAAATGTAACATGATAATGGATGATATTCGGTGAGAGTAATATGATAAAGCAACTTGTTAGTGGATGATCGTGGGTGACAGGAATGTGATAAAGAGAGATGATAGTGGATGATAATGAGTGACAGTAATGTGATAAAGCAACATGATAGTGGATGAAAGTGGGTGACAGTAATACAAAGCAACATGATATTGGATGATAATGAGTGACAGTTATGTGATAAAGCAGCATGATAGTGGATGCTAGTGAGGGACAGTAATGTGATAAAGTAACGTGATATTGGATGATCATGAGTGACAGTAATATAATAAAGCAACTTGAGAGTGGATGATAGTGGGTGACAGTAATATCATAAAACAATATGATAGTGGATGATAGAGCATAACATTAATTTTATAAAGAAACTTGATAGTGAATGATAATGGATGGAAGTAATTTGGTAAAACAAAGTGATAGTGGATGACAGTGGGTGACAGAAATGTGATAAAGCAACAACATAGTGGATGAGAAAGAGTGACAGTAATGTGTTAAAGCAACATGATAGTGGATGATATTGGGTAACATTAGTGTGATAAAGCAGCATGATATTGGATGATAATGGATGAAAGTAATAGGATAAAGCAACATGATACTGGATGTTAATGGGTGAGAGTAATGAGATAACGCAGCATGACAGTGGATGATAATGGTTTGCAGTATTGGGATAAAGCAACATCATAGTGGATGTTAATGGATGAAAATAATGTGATAGAGCAAGATGATAGTTGTTGATTGTGGTTGACAGTAGCGAGATAAAGCAACATGATAGTGGATGATAAAGGGTTAGAGTAATGGGATAAAGCAACATGATGTTGGATGATAATGGGCGAGAGTAATGGGATAAAGCAATATGATAGTGGATAATAATGGGTGACATTAATATGATAAAGCAAGAGGATAGTGGATGATAATAGGTGGCATTAATGGGATAAAACATCATGATAGTGAATGTTAATGGGTGACAGTAATGTTATAAAGCAACATGATAGTGGATGATATAGGGTGATTTTTATGTGATAAAGCAACATGATAGTGGATGATAATGCATAACAGTAATGTGATAAATCAGCATGATAGCGGATGATAATGGGTGAGATTTATGTGATAATGCAGCATGATAGCGGATGATAATGGGTGACAGTAATGTGATAAATCAACGTTTTATTGGATGATAATGGATGACATTTGTGTGATAATGCAACATGATAGTGGATGATTATGGATGACAGTAATGTGATAAAGTAACATGATAGTGGATGATAGTGGGTGACAGTAATGTGATAAACCAACAAGATAGTGTATGAAAATGAGTGACATTTATATTATAAAGTAACATGATAGTAAATGATAATGGGTGACATTTACGTTACAAAGCAACATGATTGTGAATTATAATGGAAGAAAGTAACGTGATGAATCAACATGATAGTGGGTGATAATGGGTGACATTTTTGTGATAATGCAACATGATAATGGATGATATTGGATGACAGTAATGTGAAAAAGCAACATTTTAGTGAATGATAATGGGTGACAATAATATGATAAAGCATTATGATAGTGGATGATAGTGGATGACAGTAATGTGATAAAGCAACATGATAGTGGATGAAAATGAGTGACATTTATATGATATAGCAACATGATAGTGGATGATAATGGGTGACATTTATGTGATAAAGCAACATTATAGTGGATGACAGTGGGTGACAGTAATGTTATAAAGCAACATGATAGTGGATGATAGTGGGTAACAGTAATGTGATACTGCAACATGATAGTGGATGAAAATGGGTGACATTTGTGTGATAAAGCAACATGATAGTGGATTATAATGAGTGACAGTAATGTGATAAACCAACATGGAGTGGATGTTAATGGATGACATTTATGTGATAAAGCAACATGTTAGTGGATGATAATGGGTGACAGTAATGTGATAAAGCAATATGATAATGGATAATATTGGGTGATAGTAATGTGATAAAGCAACATGATAGTGGATGAAAATGGGTGACATATATATGATAAAGCTACATAATAGCAGATGATATTGGGTGACATTTATCTGATAAAGCAACATGTTACTGCATTATAATGTGCGACAGTAATGTGATAAAGCAACGTGATAGTGGATGTTATCGGGTTGAAATAATGTGATAAAGGAAGATGATAGTGGTTGATAGTGGTTGACAGTAGTGTGATAAAGTAACATGATAGTGGATGATAACGGGTTAAAGTAATGGAATAAATCAACATGATAGTGGATAATAATGGGTGACAGTAATATGATAAAGCAAGATGATAGTGTGTGATAATGGGTGGTACTAACGGGATAAAGCAAAATGATAGTAAATGTTAATGGATGACAGTAATGTTATAAAGTAGCATGATAATGGATGATAAAGGGTGACTTTTATGTGATAAAGCAACATGATAGTGGATGATAATGCATGACAGGAATGTGATAAATCAGCATGATAGTGGATGATAATGGGTGACATTTATGTGATAATGCAACATGATAGTGGATGATAATGGGTGACAGTAACGTGATAAAGTAACATTTTATTGGATGATAATGGATGACATTTGTGTGATAATGCAACATGATAGTGGATGATTATGGATGATAGTAATATGATAAAGCAACATGACAGTGGATGATAGTGGGTGACAGTAGTGTAATAAAGCAACATGATAATGGATGAAAATGAGTGACATTTATATGATAAAGCAACATGACAGTGGATGATAATGGGTGACATTTATGTGACAAGACAACATGGTTGTGGATGATAATGGAAGACAGTAATGTGATAAATCAAATTGATAGTGGGTGATAATGGATGACATTTTTGTAATAATGCAACATGATAATGGATGATGTTGGATGACAGTAATGTGAAAAAGCAACATTTTAGTGAATGATAATGGGTGACATTAATATGATAAAGCATTATGATAGTGGATGATAGTGGGTGACAGTAATTGATAAAGCAACATGATAGTGGATGAAAATTAGTGACATTCACATGATAAAGCAGCATGATAGTGGATGATAATGGGTGACATTTACGTGATAAAGCAACATTATAGTGGATGACAGTGGGTGACAGTAATGTTATAAGCAACATGATAGTGGATGATAGTGGGTGACAGTAATGTGATACTGCAACATAATAGTGGATGAAAATGGGTGACATTTGTGTGATAAAGCAACATGATAGTGGATTATAATGAAAGACAGTAATGTGATAAACCAACATGGTAGTGGATGTTAATGGATAACATTTATGTGATAAAGCAACATGTTGGTGGATGATAATGGGTGACAGTAATGTGATAAAGCAACATGATAGTGGATGAAAATGGGTGACATTTATATGACAAAGCAACATGATAGTAGATGATAATGGGTGACATTTATTTGATAAAGCAACATGTTACTGTATTATAGTGGGTGACAGTAATGTAATAAAGCAACATGATAGTGGATGATAATGGGTTACAGTAATGAGATAAAGCAACATGATAGTGGATGATAATTGATGACATTTATGTGATAAGGCAACATGATAGTGGATGATAATGGATGACAGTATTGTGATGAAGCAACATGATAGTGGATGATAATGAGTGACAGTAATGTGATAAAGCTACATGAAAGTGGATGCTAGTGGGTGACAGTAATGTGATAAAGCAACATGATATTGGATGATCATGGGTGACAGTAATATGATAAAGCAACATGATAGCGGATGATAATGGATGACATTTATTTTATAAAGCCACATGTTACTGGATTATAATTGGTGACAGTAATGTGATAAAGCAACATGATAGTGGATGATAATGGGTTACAGTAATGTGATAAAGCAATATGACAGTGGATGCTAGTGGGTAATGTGATAAGGCAACATGATATTGGATGATCATGGGTGACATTTATGTGATAAAGCAACATGATAGTGGATGATAATGGATGATAGTAATGTGGTAAAGCAACATGATATTGGATGATCATGGGTGACAGTAATATGATAAAGCAAGATGATAGTGGATGACATTGGGTGACAGTAATGTGATAAAGCAACATGATAGTGGATGATAATTGATATCTATGTGATAAAACAACATGATAGTGGATGACAATGGGTGACAGTGTTGTGATAACGCAACATGATAGTGGATGATAGTGGATAACAGTAATGTGATAAAGCAACATGATAGTGGATGATATTGAGTGTGATAAAGCAACATGATAGTGGATGATAATGGGAGACATTTATTTGATAAAGCAACATGTTAGTGGATTATAATGGGTGATGGTAATATGATTAATCAGTATGATAGTGGATGATAATGGGTGTTAGTAATGTGATAAAGCAACATGATATTAGATGACAGTGGGCGACAATATTGTAAAGCAACATGATAGTGGATGCTAGTTGGTGACAGTAATGTGATAAAGCAACATGATACTGCATGAACATGGGTGACAGTAATGTGATAAAACAAAATGATAGTGGATGATCATGGGTGCCATCTTTGTGATAAAGCAACATGATAGTGGATGTTAATGGGTGACAATTATGTGATAAAGCAACATGATAGTGGATGATAATGGGTAACAGTAATGTGATGAAGCAACATGATAGTGGATGATAATGAGTGACAGTATTGTGATAAAGCAACATGAGAGTGGATGGTAGTGGGTGACAGTAATGTGATAAAGCAACATGACAGTGGATGAAAATTAGTGACAATAATGTTATAAAGCAACATGATAGTGGATGCTAGTGGGTGACAGTAATGTGATAAAGCAACATGATATTGGATGATCATGGGTAACAGTAATATGATAAAGCAACATGATAGTGGATGATAATGGGTGACATTTATTTGATAAAGCAACATGTTACTGGATTGTAATGTGATAAAGCAACATGATAATGGATGATAATGGGTGACATTAATGTGATAAAGCAACATGCAGTAGATGCTAGCGGGTAACAGTAATGTGATAAGGCAACATGATATTATATGATCATGGGTGACATTTATGTGATAAAGCAACATGATAGTGGATGATAATGGACGACAGTAATGTGATAAAGCAACATGATATTGGATGACCATGACTGACAGTAATATGATAAAGCAACATGATAGTGGTGATAATGGGTGACATTTATTTGATAAAGCAACATGTTACTGGATTATAATGGGTGACAGTAATGTGATAAAGCAACATGATAGTGGATGATAATGGGTGAGACTAGCCACAGGTCCCCAGGCAACCGTCGTGCGTCCGGAGTCAACGTCAGAGTGTTTTGACCTGACAGGATACGTCGAGGGGATCTGCAGTGCACGGCCGACACAAACGACAGCAGCAGCAGCTCGGTCTCCGCGAGTGTGACCTCTCCTCTCCGTAGGACGAGGAGGTTCTCGTGGCAAACTGTCACCTGTATCATCATCCAAGGTACTTCTTGCCCTGGGAGATGCGTCAACCGACACCACTGTCGACGTATTCTGTGACACAGACAATGCCCTGCTCTCCTGGTATGACGCCAGAGCCCTCAGTATCATCCCTGCTAAATACCCGAAGCAGATTAAGTCGCTCCACAACCGATGCCAAACTAATATGTCCTCAGAGCCAAGCAGTTGAAGGAGGATGGCCAAAAGCTTCTGGAAGATTGCACGGATGTCTTGGTGAAGGCAGAGGAAATCCATTCAGGAACACAGCTGCGGACCATGTTTGGGCCGCCCGTGAAGATCATTCAGCCACCAGGTGACGAGGTATAGGAATGGCGTCATTCCATGGTGGCCGAACCGAAGCAGATGGGAGGCGTCCGCATCACCGTGGACCTCACCAAGAAGAAGCATGTTTTGCGACCTCCTCCCCTGCCCTTACACTGAGCAACCTTTCATGGAGGCTCCAAATATTTCTCCACGATGGACGCGTTACTGGGATACCGGCAGCTTCCACTAGCAGAGGGGGCGCAGCCGTTCACCACCTTCATAACACCGTGGGCACGTTACTAGTTTCTACGTGGCCCCATGGGATTCGTTTCCACAGGGGACGAATTTTGTAGACGTGGCATTATCGCACTCGAAGGCGTCAAAAGCTGTGCCAAGGTCGTGGATGACGTGCTCGTCTGGGATTCGACCTACACAGTCCACCTTCAGCGAGTCCGGCAGATCCTTCAACGATGCCGCAAACACGGCATAACCATGAACCGCGGCAAGTTTTGTGTATGCCAGCCAGTCTGCCAAATTCTGTGGATCAAAGCCAAGGGTGTGACCTCAGATCCAGGAAAGGTGAGTGCGGCTGCGGATTCCCCATCAATATTACGGACCTCAGGTCATTCATGGGTCTCGTAAACCAGCCAGCAGACTTCACCCCGAGCACAGCAACAGCGGCAGACACCCTCCGCTCCCTCCTAGAATGATTTCGTGTGGACCCCCGACCACCACACATCACTCGAGAGAGTGAACAAGCCCTGGCCTCGACTCCATTCTCCTCCACTTCCATCCCGCCCTTCCTGCAGTGCTACAGACAGACGCCTTGAGTCTGATAGGTGTGGGATACGCCCTTCTGCAGCGCCACGGTGACAAGTGGCGGCTGGTGCAGTGACTCTCGTTCTCTTTGCGACGCGGAGGGAGACCAGGTATGCCATTGTGGTGTTGGAACTGGTGGCCGCTGTGTGGGCCGTGAAAAAGTGCCGCCTGTACCTGCTGGGTGTACAGCCATATCGATCTCCTCATCGATCACAAGCCGCTGGTGCCCACGTTGAACAACTACACACTGGACGCTGTGGAGAACCCGCGTCTCCAGCGTCTGAAGGAGAAGACGACGCAGTTTTCGCACACGACAGTGTGACGTAAGGGGAGATTTATATTTGCGCCGGTCACCCGATGCTCATCCTGTGAGCGGTAGAGCAAAAGAATTTCAAAGGTCACAAATGGTCTTATTCAGACCCAGTGGGTTAATACTACACACTACACAGGTTTTCACAAATTTGACTCATTACATGAGTTTCATTGCGTACATTACATATGGAAAGTTTTGCCGACTAGGTGTAAAAAGTGGATACAAACTTAAGATATCAGATATCTTGTTATTAACATTCTGTTTTGACATTTCTTGCAGGGTTTGTTGAGATCTATCCTTAGAAAGCTTTATTTTTTCACATTCTAAGAGTGTTCTAGTTTGTGTCCAAATCTTTGCCCACAAACTTTACAATTTACACGATTAACATCTCCAGATAGGCCAAAGCGCCAATAGTACCTATGAACTAGCCGTAGTCTAGCATTTACAACATCTTGTAATCTACCGATCTCGTTACTTTCTCCATATTCATGTTTTACGTCACATATTTCACTGTGATGGAAAATGTTTCTACTCGTGCTTATTTGAACTCGTATACTTGCTTCAAAGAGGTCTGTTAGTTCCTTTATAATTACAGTTCTGAAATTTCTGACAGCCCAATGCTGTTTTTAATATCTCTACTAAGTGCAAATTTGACTAAAGCATCAGCTTTGTCATGCTCACGAAGGCCTAAATGAGAGGGAATCCATCAAAAGTATATTTGAATCTCTTGAGCAATAATGTCTAAATATTTGTCTCTGGCTTCAGAGACCAGTATATGTTACATTCTGATCTCAGAGCGTAAAGGGCAAGTCGTGAATACAAAGAGTCAGAAATGATCAAACTGTCTGTGGCAATGATTTCCACCAGCTCAAGGGCGATAAGTCTGGTGGACAGTTCAGTTTGTAGAGTATGTAACCCATTGTTTATTCTCACATTTTCCTCTAATCTATTACCATTGGCCTGAATCACAACGGCAGCACTGCCTGCCCTCCCAGTGGCAGAATTGCGAGAACCGTCAGTACAGATGCACTGGGCTGTGCTATTTTCAGTCTGGAGTTTCTGTATATGTTCCAGAGCACTGGTTTTGGATAAGTGTTGAAGGTGAAGATTATAAGTAATTAGCTTCTTGGGTGGATAAGGAGGTGTAGTGACGTCAAAGGGAGTTATCTTCTAGGGAGGCAGGAAACACTGCTGCTTCTCACTTTTATACAAAGTATGTACTCCAAACATTGTCATGTGATTTTTTTTTTTTTTATGTTGAAGACTCCAGTCATGGACAAAAGTCCACATTAAGACCGGACCCTATTTGAAATATAGAGAATTATGAAACGGAAAAAGAAAAGAAGGGAAAGTATTTACGAATTTTTGAGAAAGTGAAAACCTGTCTTTTGAAATATGCCAGGTCATAGTTATTGGGAAAGACATGGGAAGGTAGAGAGTTCCAAAGCTTTGACGTGTAGGGAAAGAAGCAGTTATCAAAATAGCACGCCCTTGAGTTGCCGATAGCCACACAATAATCATGTGACGCAGCAACTTGCCGAGTATTGCGTGGTCTTGCTAGTGGTGGGAGCACACAAGCAGCCAGCTCTCGGGAGCAAAAACCAAAGTAATACCTATAGAAGAAGGAAAGTGAACCAACATTGTGGAATAGGGCAAGGGGGTCAAGTTTGGAAGTTAGCTTGGGACAGTTTACAAGTCAGACCACTTTCGACTCGACTGTCAGTTAAGGATACAGAGCTAAAACCATCCCAAACATGAGAGCAGTACTCCATACAAGGACAAATTAATCCCTTGTATAAACAGAGCAACTGTTCAGAAGTTTTGACATCTAAACAGAACACCCAGTTTCTTAAAGGCAGACTTAGCTATTCTCATAATGAGGGGTTTCCAAGAAAGAGTGGATGTGACAGTAATACCAAGTATGTTCATTAAGTCGAGAGGTTGAGTTACAGAACTGTCAAAGGAGAGACGAGAGTTGTGAGGAGTTTTTGGTAGAGAGATGGGTAAAAATTGGGTCTAGGAGGCATTAAGCTTAACTAAATATTGTGTACCCCATTGAGATATCCTGTCCAAGTTTATTGAGGAAGCTCTGTCAAGATAAGATACAGACTGAGTGAGAGAAGAGGGAGCAGAAGTGAAGGATGTGGATGAGGGGGCTGGCTGATCCATCAACAATCACAGAGATAGATAGGCTGGAGAGGAAGCTATATATCAAGGAGCAAAGTGAGGGAGGAAAGCCAAAAGAGGGGAGCTTAGAGATGAGACCCCGATGCCACACCCTGTCAAAAGCCTTAGATATATTAGTGGGAAACTACACTTGACTACCCAAAATCTTTCAGGGATGATGACCACACATTAGTAAGATAGGAAAGAATATCACCAGTGGATCTCGTCTTACGGAAGCCATACTGGTGATCAGAGAAAAGGCTGTGATTTTCGAGGTGTTTCAGGACATGGGAGTTGAGGAAGGATTCGAAGACTTTGGAAACGGTAGATGTCAAAGCAACAGGACAATAGCTAGAGGGGTCAGAATGGTCACCCTTCTTAGGGATAGGATGTATCAAAGCATGTTTCCAAGGAGAAGGAAAAGGTTTGGTTTTTAAACAGAAATGGAACAGATGAGCAAGCAGAGGTGCAAGTTCAGAGGCACATCCTTTCAGTACATGGGGATGGATGCCATCAGGACCATAAGCTTTGCTTGTGTCCAGAAAAAGAAGCACTTTTCGGACAGTCCAAAAAGAGATTACAGGAAGAGGCATAGGATTAGTAAGAGGAGCATCAGGGAGTGAAGGAATATGAGTCATCCAAGGTGAGTTAGAGGAGAAACAGAAACCAAAGAGAGTTGCTTTGTCTATGGGAGAGACAGCTATAGTACCATCGGAGTGGATAAGTGAAGGGAAGGTAAAGCAACATAAGTTGGTACAGATATCCTTAGCTAAAGACCAGAAAGACCTATTAGTGGATGACGAGGAGAGATTATGGCAATTCCTTTGAATAAACGAATGCTTCACCTCACAAATAATGTGCCTGCAGCAATTACGGGCAGTGATTAAAGGTGAATGGGAGCAAGAGGAATGAGAGTTTTTCCAAGTCTGATATGCCTGATCCCTTGCCTGTATGGCCTCAGAACAGGAACGGTTAAACCATAGATTGGATGAAGAGGTTGTCTTGAAGGAAGAGGGGATAAATGCTTCCATTCCCACAAGAATAACCTCTGCTATACATTTGGCGGAGACAGACGCATCACCACATAAGACACTGTAATTTACCCAATGAAAGTCAGAAAAAAAGCTACGTAAGTTAAGTCCAGTCAGCTTATTTCAGGTGCCAGTATTTACGCTTAGAATAAAATACAATCATGAGAGTGTGATCAAATGACCCAATTGGGGTCGAGATTGTGTATTTACAGTGGGATGGAATAGAGATGAAAAACAAATCCAGAATATTAGGATAATGGTCACAGTGGTCAGGAATGTGGGTATGGGGGGAGATAATTTGCTCTAAATCATTGAGAATGGAGAATGTGAGGGCTTCATTCCCTCTACCATCTGTATAAGAGGAATTCAAACACTCCCTATGGTAAATGTTGAAATTCCCGAGGCAGAGGGTCTCGGCTTGCGGTTGAGAGGATGTCACAGTATCATGGCAGGAGTTTAGATAACTGAAGAAGGATATAAAATTCTTAGAATTAGAAGAGCAATAGGCAAAAGAGAGGTAAAGTGTGAAAGTAGGGAGACAGACCTTGAGCCACATAACACCAAAGTTTGGGGACTCAAGGTCCTTGACGTGTACAACAGGTGTGTGTATGTTGGAATAAGCACAAACACTGCTTTTAAACTGAAATTGTGAGTGGAGGTTATGGTTAGATGTGAAAAAGGGACTAGTGAGAATATCATTAGACAACTGTGTCTCGGACAGAAGTAAGATATTCTCACTCAATACCCTCCCATATGATTTTCCAGGTATACTCAACAAACTTATGTCTCTGTAGTTTGAACACTCACCTTTATCCCCTTTGCCTTTGTACAATGGCACTATACATGCATTCCTCCAATCGTGATCTATTCATGCACTGAATGTCCTTACTAACTGATCAAGAAAACAGTTACCCACTTTCTTAATAAATTCAACTGCAATACCATCCAATCCTGCAGCCTTGCTGGATTTCATCTTCCTCAAAGCTTTCACCACATCTTCTCTTTTCACCAAACCACTCTCCCTGACTCTCACTTTGTATACCATCCCAACCTAAGCACCCTGCATCTGCCACTCTACCATCAAACATATATAACAATCCTTCTTAAAATACTGACTCCATCTTTGCCTCACTTCCCCTTTTGTCCCCATTTGTCTCTTATCTCTTGCACATTATTTACCTCCTTCTGAAAAATCTTTTTACTCCCCCTAAAGTTTAATGATACTCTTTCATCCCAACTCTCATTTGCCTCTTTCTCAACTCCTGAACCTTCCTCTTGACCTCCTGCCGCTTTCTCTTATACATCTCTTAATCATTTGCACTCCTTCCTTGTAAGTACTACCTGAATGCCTCTCTTTTCTCTTTTATTTGCAACTCCACTTCTTCACCCCACCACTCATACCCTCTGTAATCTGCCTACCTCCCACCTATCACATGCAACATGATCACATGCAACATGCATCTCTAAATACCTCCCATTCCTTACCTACTCTCCTCACTTCATTTGCTATCACCTTTTGCCATTCTGTACTTCTTCATCCCACCACTCACTACCCTTTTTAATCTGCCCACCTCCCACCTATCACATGCAATATGCATCTCTTGCACAAGCCATCACTGCTTCCCTAAATACCTTCCATTCCTCATCCACTACCCCCACTTCATTTGTTCTCATGTTCTGCCATTCAACACTCAATCTCTACTGGTTTGGTATTTCATCACACAAGTCTCCCTTCCAAGCTCACTTACTCTCACCACTCTCCTCTCCTCAATAGTGTCTCCTCTTTTTCAAAAGCCTCTATAAATCTTCACCTTTGCCTCCACAAGAGAGGGATCAGACATCCCACTAGCTGCCCCTCTCGGCACATTTACATCCAAAAGTCACTCTTTTACATGCCTATCAATTAATGAAAACCTAATAATGCCCATTAACCATCTTTCCTAGTCACATATGTATATTTGTGTATATCTTTCAATTCACACCAGGTATTCCAGATCACCAATCTTTTCTCAGCACACAACTCTACAAGTCCTCAGCCATTTCCATTCATTACACTGAATAACCTATGAGCACCAGTTATACCCTCAACTGCTACATTACTTAACATTTAAATTACCCATCACTAATACCCGGTCTCGTGTACCAAAACTGCTGACACACTTACTCGACTGCTCCCAAGACATTTGCTTTTCATTTTCTTTCTTCTCATGGCCAGGTGCATAAGCACCAATAATCACCCATCTCTCACCCTCCACTTTTAGTTTTACCCACATCAATCTGGAATTTACTTTCTTACACTCTATCACACACTCCCACAACTCCTGCTTCAGGAGTAG
>JAYMFT010075284.1:0-14459 GCA_038088735.1 Panulirus argus
TGCCCCCTTGGGGGGCCCCCCCCCCCCCCTCTCCTCCCAGCCAGTGTGGAGCTCGCAGTGACATATTCTCCCATCGACGAACCTCCCAGGAGACTGGCATGCTAGCCTCGCCCGTCTGGCTCCGCCCGCTCAACTAGCCCCGCCTCCTACCAGCCCTCAGAGACACACATTCAGACACACGGACATTTCCACCCTCCTGTCAATGCTGACTGCACAGTAAAAACACTAGTTCTCCCGCAGTTTTCCATTCCCGAGTTGGTTATACCTCAAACACCGACATCATGGAAAACTTGCTGTTTCATGACGGGTCCTATGACACCCGACAAGCCTAGGACCTGCTCACTGAGTATGACAACACCACAAGCCCCCCACCGACAGCGGGCCTACGCACACCACAAGCCTTGCTATCACCCGGGCCGCCACCGCTCTCTGCTTACTCTACCAGTCAGCAATTTCCAAGCGGCTGATCTCTTCCACATGATCCGGTATTTCAAGGAGACCAGACTTGCTGCGGAGCTGAGAGCCTAGGAGAGACGACACCAAGAAAGTCAAGAGTTCATGATGCTCTTCCGGACCCTCCAGGCATGGAACCAGACAACTGCAGGACACAGTGAGTTCCCTATCAACACTACCCTTTAACATTTTTTTTATTTACAGCCCACACCTTCTACCCTATCATAAAGCACTGTCAAACTACTCAGTTAATGAACATAGCCATCTTTGCCCTTCATATGGTGTCCTCCCTTTCCACAAGATTTCCAATGTGCACAGAACTTTTCCCTTCTCACTTACCCTAAGGTTCACTTCAGCTTCCTTAATTCCTTCTGTTGCCATGTCCACTCCCAGGTAGCTAAAACACCCTACTTCCTGCAGGTTTACTCCACTACAACCACTCTCTCTCCTCTTGCTATGCCTCATTACTTTACTCTAACTCATTTAACTCAACTTCCTTTTTCCATAAACTCCCAAACTCTGACATCAGCTTCTCACTCGGGTCTGCCACTAGAGCTAAATCTACAATGTTGGTTCACTTTCCCTTTTCTATAGGTATTACTTTGGCTTTTGCTCCCGAGAGCTGGCTGCTTGTGTACCCCCACAACTAGTTAGACCACGGAATACTCGGCAAGCTGCTGCATCACATGATTATTGTGTGGTCATCGGCAACTCAAGGGTGTGCTGTTTTGATAACTGCTTCTTTCCCTGCATGTCGAAGTTTTGGAACTCTCTACCTTCTCATGTCTTTCCCCATAACTATGACCTGGCTTTTTTCAAGAGACAGGTTTTTCACTTTCTCAAAAATTTGTAAATACTTCCCTGGCTTTTTCCCCCCTTTCTCAATTCTCTCTATATTTCAATTAGGGCCCGGCCTTGATGTGGACTTTTGTCCATGACTAGAGCTTTCAACATAATAAAAAAGTGAAGCCAGGAAATGACCATCTCCCATGCAGGTCATTCCATACTTGGCAGCTCGGGGGTTGTGATGCTAGGTAAGGTCAGACCTGTATAAACCTAAGTGAGACCTCACCTCACCTCCCCACCCCTTCATTTCCTGTGAGGTTAGATAGTTTATATATACTTCAAGGAGATGGTGGGTCCTTGTTATTTATATGAGCTCAAATGATAGAAAGGGATCATGAAACAGTAGAAGTACCAAATTGATTATAAATGGAGAAACCTGTGATGACATACTTTTATAATCTTTGTTGTAAAAGCAAAACACTGTTGGTTTATGGTTGACCTAAGAGTGAACACCATGTTGCTCATGTCTGTGATGGGCAATGGTTGACCTGAGAGTGAACACCATGTTGCTCATGTGTAGGTGACTACAATACCTCTACCTCCTACAGCTAGATGTCAATAGGCCTAAGGAAGAGGCAAACCAGTCGGCATATCATTTACTGATGAACTGTAAACCAGAAATGTAATAGGAAAAATATATACCCCATTTAGTATGAAGTGTTTCTAGTAATTATCTTGTGTTTGTTTGTGGTCCACTTCATGATGTCATCATTTTTGTTGTTCAAATGTACAGAAACCTCCTTAACAGAAACTGCTATCACAAGTGGTCACTGTGATAACAGGAAATATCTCAGTACAGGACATCAGCTACTTGTATATGTTACCAACCTTGATACAATTATCATAACCACAAGGGCTAGGCTATGGCAACCCCTCCTCCCCTCAACCTTACAGAAGGTTGGATGAGGCACATTTCAAACTAACATGTCCTAGGCTACACCATACACCCCAAACCACAGCAGATAATTGGCTACAACACCCTCCATCCTCAGCAGAAGCTAGGGTACAGCTCACCCCAACCTCAGCAGCCAGGATAAGGCACACTTCAACCTCATTAAAAGCAAGATACAGTACACCCCAGCCTCACCAAGAGCAAGGCTATGGATCACCCCAGCCTGACTAGGAGCAAGGTTATGAATCACCCCAGCCTTAGCAGGAGCAAGGCTATGGATCATCCCAGCCTCAGCAGGAGCAATGCTATGGATCACCCCAGCCTGACTAGGACAAGGCTATAGATCACCCTACCTTGACTAGGAGCAATGCTATGGATCACCCCAGCCTTGCTAGGAGCAAGGCTATGGATCATCCCAGATTCACTAGGAGCAAAATATAAATCACTCCAGCCTCAGGAGGAGCAAGGCTATGGATCACCCCAGCCTGATAAGAGCAAGGCTATGGATCACCCCTGCCTCAGCAGGAGCAAGGCTATGGATCAACCCAGATTCACTAGGAGCAAGGCTATGAATCACCACAGCCTCAGCAGGAGCAAGGCTATGGATCACCCCAGCCTCAGCAGGAGCAAGGTTATGGATCACCCCAGCCTCACCAACAGCAAAACTATGGATCATCCCATCCTGACTAGGAGCAAGGTTATGGATCACCCCAGCCTCACTAGGAGCAAGGTTATGGATCACCCCAGCCTCTCCAGAAGCAAAGCTATGGATCACCCCAGCCTGACTAAGAGCAAAGCCATGGATGACCCCAGCCAGACTAGGAGCAAGGCTATGGATCTCCCCAGCCTCAGCAGGGGCAAGGCTATGGATCACCCCAGATTCACTAGGAGCAGGGCTACGGATCATCCCGGTCTCAGCAGGAGCAAGGCTATGGATCATCCCAGCCTTAGCAGTAGCTAGGCTATGGATCACCCCAGCCTCAACAACTGCAATGCTATGGATCATCCCAGCCTGACTAGAAGCAAGGCTATGGATCACCCCAGATTCACTAGGAGCAAGGTTATGGATCACCCCAGCCTCTCCAGAAGCAAAGCCATGGATCACTCAAGCCTAACTTGGAGCAAGGCTATGGATCACCCCAGCTTCAGCAGGAGCAAGCTTTGGATACTCCCAACCTCAGCAGGAGCAAGACTATGGATCACCCCAGCCTGATTAGGAGCAAGGCTATGGATTACCCCAGCCTGATTAGGAGCAAGGCTGTGAATCACCCCAGCCTCGCTAGGAGCATGGCTATGGATCACCCCAGCCTTGCTAGGAGCAAGGCTATGGATCACCCCAGCCACAGCAGGAGCAAGGCTTTGGATCACCGTAGCCTCAGCAGGAGCAAGGCTATGGATGACCTCAGCCTGACTAGGAGCAAGGCTCTGGATCATCCCAGCCTGATTGGGAGCAAAGCTATGGATCACCCCAGCCTCAGCAGGGGCAAGGCTATGGATCACTCCAGCATCAGCAGGAGCAAGTCTATGGATCACTCCAGCCTCAACAACAGCAAAGCTATGGATCACCCCAGCCTAACTAGGAGCAAGGCTATGGATCATCCCGCCTAACTAGGAGCAAGGCTGTGAATCACCCCAGCCTCACTAGGAGCAAGGCTATGGATCACCCCAGCCTTAGCAGGAGCAAGGCTTTGGAACACCCCAGCCTCATAGGAGCAAGGCTATGGATCACTCCAACCTCACTAGGAGCAAGGCTATGGATCAACCTAACCTCATCAGAGCAAGGCTATGGATCATCCCAGCCTCTCCAGAAGTAAGGCTATGGATCACCCCAGCCTCAGCAGGAGCAAAGCTATGGATCAACCTAACCTCATCAGAGCAAGGTTATGGATCACCCAAGCCTCACCAGGTACAAGGTCATGAATCACCCCATCCTCACAGGAGCAAGTCATTGGATCATCCCACCCTCACGAGGAGCAGCTATGGCACACCTCAACCTCACCAAGAGCATGGCTATGTCACACCCCAGGCTCACTAGAAGCAAGGCTAAGGTACACCTCATCCTTATCAGGAGCAAGACTATAACACACTCTAGCCTCACCAGAAGCAGGGCTATGGGACATCCAAGCCTTTTCAAGAGAAAGGCTATGGCACAAACCAAACTCCATATTCTTTATTAAGCCATTAGGTCAGTCTTGGCTTCTGTTGTAAGGAAACTAATTATTGCATGATTGTTACATGTTAGATGCCAGCACTCAGGGAACTTGGTTTAAATTCACCTCAGTTTTTGCTCCTACAGTCTTGTCCCTAGAAAAGATCTGTTGAATTACAGTTTTTCTGATCTTTCAGAAGTACCCAAGTAAACTAAAACAGCTTTTGGTGAGAGTTCAGAATGGCAAGTAAAGGAAGAAAGGAGGGACTTCCTTAGTATAAACTATACTGACTTTCCCTGTGGTTGGCAAAGCTGGATATGATTTGGAAGTATTCAGTAAGTTGCTATTGGAAGTCATGTTCTTTTTACTTATCCTTAGGAAAGCCTAAAATCTCTGCTTATCCATCTAATCTGTGTAACACCTCTCTTTCTCAAGAATCATTTGTTTAAGCTAGACCATATGGGGAGAATCATGAGCACAATATCTAAACACTTACCTGTTCCATATAGAAAAACCTTTTTATTTTTTGATGACAAAACAAGAATGTAGACAGCTGGCTGTATCTTTAGGTCTTGCTTTTCTGTGAATTCCTCTACCAATGAGGCTATTGGAAGTTCACTAGAACTGATTTTCTAGATCATCTTTAAGTACGAGGGTAACTGGTAGATTCCAGTTAGAATTGATCCATTCAAGTTGAGGATTAGCTCCAGAATTCAAATTTCAGCTGTAGGGTGTATCTACATTAAACAAATGTTTAGGTTAGTGTTGGAGGTCTCAGCCCTCTCTTTCAAACAGAAAACTGCACATAAAACGTAAGATGACCACAGCAGAGCATGTACCAGTCCAAATGATTAAGTGATTAGATCATCAGTGTAGACCAAGAGAATACTTAGAGATGCATTTTGAGTCACCCCAGAATGATTTTTTTGGTTTTCAGATGGAAAGTGAAACTTTGCAATTCAAAGTGATGCTGTTTGAGTTATGCATATCAACAGCAGCTTTTACAAGTTTGGTAGCCTTTCTTCTCCCATAACTCTCTTCCTTTAAGGCAGTGGTTGTCAGTTGAATTAACCTGATGACCCCTATGTCTGGTGCTTTGTTCACCACAACCTCTATTAACCTTACAGGTGTAAACAGACAGAGTCATGGCAATTTCTTTCAGCCTGTAAATGATTCCTATAGAGGTAGATAAAGAAATCTGAACTTTGACCCTTTTAATTTCCTTTTTGCACATGTGTTCACTCCTGGTTTAGTCTTACTTGAAAACAAAAATATTCTGTTGCTTGGACATCTCATGATCTCCAAGGAAACCTCCTTATGGCCCCCCTGGGGAAACACTGCTCAAAGGCCATAGGTCTAGGCTCCAGAAAGGATTTTTTTTTAATTATAACATCAGTTGAGGAATGTGCTACTCCTAGATTATGAGACTCAAATACTTTCTGAAAACCAGGTTTTATCATCAACCATGAAAGTATCCATTGGTTTCTGAGCCAGATTAAGCATTGATAAGGCCCTGGGCTGGAAATCTTAATGGCTCTCCATATTTCAATATTTTTCAAACCTAGTTCATGAAAAAGACTTACTAATGCAATGTAATGGTCCAAATTTATGTTTTCAAATCACACAATTATATGAATAAATTACACACTACAAATTAAATGTTCACTTCATAAATTCATAACTGTAACTCAGT
Source organism: Panulirus argus (assembly GCA_038088735.1). Taxonomy (NCBI): domain Eukaryota; kingdom Metazoa; phylum Arthropoda; class Malacostraca; order Decapoda; family Palinuridae; genus Panulirus; species Panulirus argus. The sequence continues at coordinate 6,035 of JAYMFT010075284.1, forward strand.
ATATAGAATTTTTGTTTTGAAGTCACTATTAACAAACAATTGACACTACAAATGTTCACTTCTCTTTCATTCATAAAGAAAAATAATTCCATATATCAAATTATCACCATATATCAAATTTCTTTTTTTATCAAATCACACACTACAGATTAAATATTCACTATTCTGTCTTTCATTAATGAAAAAAGATTCCAAGACATCCAAAAATTCAACTGTTTGTAATACTTCATGCTCAACTGACATTCATGACAATGGTTCAGTTTTTCCACAACAAACTTGACCATTTCTTATTTATAATTAGTTTCAGTTTTGAGAGGAATCATTTGCCAGAAAAGCTTGTAAATATGGGTGTTAGATACATTCTCAGTGTAACTTCTACACTGGGGAAGGCTAAAGCTAAATCATGTTCAAACAGAATATCATACAAATTTTGAATAGTCATATATTCAATTTCTTCACCAGGTCTTGTTCAACAAAATGATAAAAATGTGTGAATTTGTCATAGAATGCTGCTTCCAAATAATGTGTACAGTATATTCCAATTCATAGCCTACATTAGTCTGTCTCTTGGTCATTTAGTGGCATATTCTTTAGATTTATCAGAAATCCAAAGAGTTTATCTGTGCGTTCATAAGCATCAATCCTCTTAACCAATTTAGCACAGAGACACTTAATAGAGTGAAAGCAGTTGAATCAATACAAAAGTTTCAAATGCTATGCCATTACCAGAATGACTTTTTCTCTTGAAATTAAGTCCTATAAAATGTCTATATTCCTTAGAGATAGCTTTTTCAAGTGCTGATTTTTTGAGGTGAGGAAAATATGAATAATTTTTCACTTCATTTCTTCCCCAATGTTTCTAATATGTTACTAGTCTGCCAAAAGATGACTCTTAAGGTACAGTTTCTTGCTTTTCTTTAATCTCCTTTTAATGATTTTTTTTGTCTAACCCCCTTCTCCAGTCTGGTATGCTTTCAAAGCTCATCGAACAAACTGACCCTAGATAGAGATGAAAGTTTCGAAAAATGAAAACTTCTTTCTTTGTGAAGGGCATCCCATGACAATTTTCTTAGGTTGTTGTTTTTCGTCCTTCCTCTCCTTATCTTTCAAAAATCTTTTTCCAAATCAATAGTAGTCAACATTGGGTTGATTGGCCAAATTCCAAGGATTATGAGACAGTATGAGGTAGTACATTTTCAGCAGCCAGGGAATGATGATGCCATTGCTTTGTGGAAGTTATTCATTGGTTGAAGGCAAACTATTTTAGGCTGCTGCTGTCAAGTAGGTGGTTAGCAAGGGATGAGAGACGTTTACACATCAGAAGCTGGAAGGTTAAAAAGTTTTAGATCCTAGAAATCATGGAAATTCTCTCAATGATCATGGAACATCACCTATGAAAGAGAGTTGTATATACTTCAAAACTTACGTTTGTGTTAATTGATGGCATGATAGAGCCATCAGAGAAGGGATAGTTGTGTTGGGTTTTAGAAAGAGATATGGGAAGAAATTGAGCATGAGAGGCATTAACTTTACTATGTTGTGTCTTTTTTACTGAGAAGTCGTATTAAAATCTCAGATTATAGAGGAAGTTGTAACAGGGTGGGATGTATATCAAGCAAGAAAAAATGGAGTCAATCTCAATGTAATGGAGAAATGCAGAGTTATTGTTGGCATATGAGTTTGTTTGTCCCTTGATGGAAGGAAATTGCTTATAACAGACAGAACCATCCTACAAATACCTATGATAAGATTCTGCCAGATTGGTATGGTTACCACATTGTACTCACCACATATCTTGCTTGTTGACTTTTATCATTCTTCTCTGCCATGATGTCTCATGAATATTCGTAATCATGATTCATCAGGGATTGGTTTTAATCATGAGTACCATCTTTTAAAGGCTTCTGTTGTCACTCCTCATACGTTTCTATTCCTCCTAATATTGTACACTGTATTGCACAGTCTATCCATCATTTTTGTGGAGCACCTGTGTATTTTAATCTAAATTATCTTTGGTACAAATAATTACTCCTGATTTGATAAATCTGTACCTTCCTTGTCCTGATGCTTTCAGATTTATAACATAGCTTTTTATACCTTGTCTTTGTGTCATGGATACATTATCATGTATCTAACCATTCTTTATAGGCTGTAGAGCTCAAGTTCTTTTTGCCAGTTGTGGTAGGTGAAATGCCCTAGTCCTACAGTTTTGCTTGTTAAGTGTTTTCTTATTTTTTTCCATGTTGTTAATCTCTACCTGTTCCATTGGTGTCTGTATCACACAGCAGTATTCTATTATGCTTCTTTTATACACATTAAACATTTTCATCACTAGTATTTTGTCTTGTTGCAAAAGTTTTTAGTATCATCCCACACATTACATTTTTTTTATATTGAAGGCTCCAGTCATGGACAAAAGTCCAAATCAAGGCCAGGACTTAATTGAAATATGAGAGAATTATGAAACAGAAAAAGAAAGGGGAAAGTATTTATGAATTTTGGAGTAAGTGAAAGACCTGTCTTTTGAAATGTGCCAGGTCATAGTTATTGGGAAAGACATGAGAAGGTAGAGTTCCAAAGCTTCGACATGTAGGTGTTAGGCACCATGGTTAATGCTACGCTAAAGTTAAAGGATTTACAGTAGACACCAGGAATAAAAGTTATTTACATTCAAAGAAACAAATACAAAAATTGATAATTATTTACAGGGCACAAAAAGTTACATTATCACTAATCCAGATAAGTTTTCAAACTAAGAAAATCTCTTGCTTTACACAAGCATTATAATGATGATGATAGTTGTAATTCTATTCCTTTTTAACTATGGGCGATTAGATACAACAAATGCAGGGCACTTCAATGGTTATTACATGGCAATAGAAAAATACACAACATGACTTATCTGTGCTGTTAGCTCTGAAGGAATCAGACACACAACACTCCTCATGGTATTTATATGAGGAGGTAACTATACAGATTCAGCTCTGATTGGTTAATAACAACAAATATGAAAATGAGATGCTGACATCTCCCTGGCAGGCCCACATCTTGACTGTGATTGGTTAGTGGTCGCCCCAAGCATTACATATGCCAAGTATTGCATCAGACACCATGCTTCCAGCATGACTCATCTTGCACCTGCTGCCCTGGCCTAAGGCCTAACGTGCACTCTTACATAATACTTATGGGATGACTCCCTCAGCACCTGCTGTCATTACATAACACCACTTCATGCATGACTGCACCCACACCTAAACTGGACATGTACTTGCTTAACAAGATGAGACCTGTACAAAATAATATAATATGATACACACTGAAATACACAATTCTGTAACAGTAGAGAAAGAAGCAGTTATCAAAACGGCCAACCCTTGAGTTGCCGATGGCCACACAATTATCATGTGATGTAGCAGCTTACTGAGTGTTATTTGTTCTAGTTAGTGGTGGGGGCACACAAACAGCCAGCTCTCGAGAGAAAAAGCCAAAGTAATACCTATAGAAGAGGGAAAGTGAACCAACATTGCAAGGGGGTCAAGTTTGGAAGTTTGCCTGGGACAGTTTATACTTGGCAAGAAAACACTATCTAGTTGACATGCTTCTTTAACTCATGCTTCTCATTGATCGTAAACCTCAGGTTTTTGATATTTTCTTCACCCTCTATTTCTTTTCCTATAGAGCCCTTGTTTGAAGGTGCCAGTATGTTGTTGATTGCTTCATGACTTATTTGCTCAAATTTCTCCTCATTGAATTCCATTAGACTCTTCTGCCCATTTGAAGATGTTGAAAGTAATGTAAAGTACCAGCCCTTAGCATTCTCCTCAGCCTGTCAGTAAAGGCCATTTCCTTGGTCATGAACACCCATGGGTAAAACTGAGCTGAGTTACAAGCTGTCAGCTAATTAGGCTTATCACAGCTGTGTTGCTTTGCCTAAACCAAAGTAGGTACCCATTTGTCTACCAGTCACTTGAAAAAATGAACAACTGGGTGAGCTGTGTGCCATCATCTTGTGTTGGGGCTTGAACCTGGATTAGTAGCCAACAGTGCTAACCATAACACCACTGAGTCCATTTATAGACACTTTTTCCAGTATCACTTGGTCCTCTGTGTTCACTGTTTTACTTATTCTTGTGTTGCCTGCAAAACACCTGACTATGTTCTCTCCTGCATCTTTATTCATATTTGAAATCATGATTACAAAGAGTATTGAAGCTGATACTTTTTCCTTTAGTCTTTCTTTATCTCTGACGTCCATTCCCTGGGAACTTCCTTGAGGGCATTGCCATGGCAAAAGAGTCTCTATAATTGGTGAACTCCAGTGCCACTTTTAAGCCTTCATTGCCATTGGCAGAGGGCAATGCTAATACTGTTCTCTGTACTTTACTTGAAAATGCATTTTCTTTGTCAGAAATAGTTCCATTTGTCATTTCTCTGAATTTTCTATTAGTTAAATACTCCTTGATCCACTTTCCAATTTTCTACTAATCTTTTGTCTCACCACTTTCTCTAGTCGCACTGCATAATTTACTTTATCAGATGCTTTTGCAAAATCCAGAAAAATGGTGTCCATTCTCTTCCCATGTACTTAGGTTTATTTTGCAAAGCAGACTTGTGGGAACCCTGAGTAACGATGCTGCTAATAGGAGAAGAGGGAGAGCTTGATCCATTAACATTTATGAAGATAGACTGGCCAGAGAGGGAGCCAGATATAAGATAACAAAGTGACAGTAGAAAGACAAAAGATGAGGGCTTGGAGATCAGACTCTGATGCCATACCTTCAGGAGCTTTTATCATATGAAGGCATGTAAGACTCCATAGAGATTTTCAAGGAGGATGCCCAAACATTAGCAATGTATCAAAGAATATTACTGGGAAATATCATTTTGTGAAAATCTTACTGATGATCTGAGAGAAGAATGTGATATTTAAAATACTTAAGGAAATTGGAGTTGAGATTCAAAGACTTTGGAGACAGCAGACATCAAGAGCAACAGGACAATGGACAGAAGGGTTAGAATCTTCCTTTTTTCTTTTGGAAAAGGCTGTATTAATGAATACTTCCAAGAAGAACAAAACTTTTTATTTCTAGCAAAAGTGTAACAGACAAGCAAGAACAGATGCAACTTTAGGAGTGGTGCCATCAGGTCCATTTAACTTTCTGACATCAAGAGAGGTGAGCTTTTGGGGCTATAAAAAAAAAAAGTGCATTTTGTTAATCTTTTAAGGTGAAATTAGAGAAATCTTTTCCAAGTTATTGTGTATGGTTATTGCTCATTTTCGTGATACGTAAGTTATGTATTTATTTGAAAAGGTATTTTTCCAAGCATCGCATCAGTTACACAGGATTTCAGTAACCAGCAATTATGAGATGATTCAAAACTTTTGGGACTAAAGCTCCTCGAAGATGCTGCTATTAATACTGGCTGATCTTAGAAGTACATTATAATGGAACCATTGTTCTGCAAGTGACGAAGAATCTTCGGTATATCATAAAAGTATCTTGTTATATACATTCTGAAATATGAAATATACACAGGTGGAGATGACAGGCATCAAATGTCTTTTGCTATAATTTGTAAAAGTTGTAACATTGTATTACAATTTTTACTAAGTTTTCATTTTTCAAAGAAATTTCAAAACATATATATATATATATTTCAATGAAAGTCAGTATGACCTAGTAATAATCTATGTATCTTCAATTCATACTGAAGCATTAAAACAGTATAACCTTGTACATAATGGAAAATAAAGCCACAAGTCTTCCTTAATGAGAGGTGTATATCGTGTACATTCAAAGGATCCAATGGCTTATTTTGTAACACTGACACATAAATGATAAGAAAAGCTTCTAACACAGACTCAGTTCATCTTTTTTCTCATTTAAAACTTATCAATAGCATGTAATGATAAATCCTACATAAATTTTTGTATCATGCAGTCCATTATCACCTCCATTAAGGCCCAAGAAACCTTGAAGATATGTAAAAATAGATTTATTCACATATTTTCATTTCTATACACTCTTTATTAGAGGAACAATTTTGAGAAAAATACTTTGTCAAATGACAAAGATTTAAGTTCTTTTTCAAATATTACTCTCTGATAGTTTTGACTTTCATCTAAAATTTGATATAGTGACTTCAGCTGAAACAAAATGGTTTCATTATATCTTTGAGTTTTATATGTTAACTTAAAATGTACTAACAAAATCATTAAATAATTTTATTCCACAAAAAGCAGTAAAAAATATAATGTGGTCAAGTACACTTTTAACTGTAAAGTACATCACACATTTTCAAGTGACTTAAAGAAAATCACAGATACTTATTGCTAATATCTTTTTTTTTTCTTTTTTAGATATATCAGCTAGTAAAACCAATTTCACTCAGTTCTTGTTTTTCATTACAGATACACATGAAGTTCACACTGTAATCCAGAACTTTTGGATGTCTGGTCTGAATTTTCTCTTAAGCCATTAGTACTTAAGAAAGAGCTGCAAATATTTACATCTAATTATTTAATGTCGGTCATACTAATCGTGGTCTTTGTAACTGACATCTGAAATAATAGTAACTTGAATTAGACATTATCTCTTTTATTTATTCTTAATGTGCCAGGCATATATATTTTTACATCTTAATGCACTTTCACTGCTTTTTTTTCAATGACTGCATAGCTGTTTTGGTCAGTTTCACATTTCTTGTTAAGAGCTTTTGAAAGCAGTGTCTAAACATGGATGAGCCCTTTTCTTTCATCATCCTTGTAATCACTGAGTACTGTTTGGTAACATCTGACAAAGGTTAATACAGTAGTTTCTCATTGTTACTGGGATATGGAAACTATCAGCATCTTTGACCTGAAACATGAAAGATAATAGTTCAGTCTGATATTCCAAAGTCACTAAACAGTTCAAGAATACAAATAAATTCCATTTCAGTTTTATATGCAGTGGATTAATGTGAATAATAAATCATAAGCTCTATCCTGTTAAAGTTTCTACTACAAACATGATGCATAAAATCTCCAAGTAAATACAGATCTTTCCAGACATCTATAGTTTGAGAGATCCAAAATGTGAATGCTTGTGCATTTATGGTTATCACCAAGCACATAAGGTTTTCAGACTGTGAATCAAGGTTGTAGAGCTCCAAGCTTTTCTAAGGAGTATTTATGTTTTTGGCCCTTATTCTGCCCTTATTTTACATCAAACAAGCAGCCAATCCCAAGCAAGAGTAAACTTTACCTTAGCCTGCATTGCACATGTCAGAAACAGAGAACAGGAAGAATTTTGAGCACTTATAATGAAAAGGGAATACATGATTAAAGTAAGATGAAATACACAACAAAGGAAGAATATTCAGAAAATGTAAAATGAAATGGTTGCAACAACCTTATATGACTCTGAGTCTAATTCAAGAAGGATGAGCAATTTTGCTGTCACCGAGAGTTTAGGAGGGTGTTACTGAGCACGGATGCAATGGATCAAGAATAGTGTGGATGACAGGAATGATTGGAATTGTGAAGTATGCATGGGTATTTGTATATGCACCAGTGAATCTGAAGACTCTATGAGGTAAGGATGAAATGAAGTTTTTCTGAAGAAATTTAAATTACAGTATAAATGGTTTTAGGAATGAGGGACACGTGTTTGTAATAGGTGATATGAATGCGAAAGTGCGATGTGATGAAATTGGTGAGATAGTTGGTAAATGGGGAGTGCCTGTAGGAAAAGAGAATGGAAGTTATCTTGATGCTTGTGCTGAGAATGGCTTTTCCTTGCAAATACCTTTTTTCAACACAAGATGATCTACAGGTATACATGAATGAGGAATGATGGAAGGAAAGAGGAAAAGGCTTTGATTGACTATGTGGCAATGGATGAAAGATTAAGAAAGGCCATGCTAGATGCCAGACTTGTGAGAGGATTCTTTGGAGACTTGGACCATTTCATAGTTCTAGTGGAGGTGAGGATCAGGAAGAAGTGGATGTATAATGTCACGAAGAGTGGAGAGGTAAAAATGTTGGAAAGCGAGATGACACAGAGAAAATGCAGGGAGAAGTATTAAAGAAAGGTAACTGAAAACTTAGATGGAAGTGCAGTAAATGTAGGGATTCAGTCATGTGTAAATGAGGTGTTTAAAATGTTTAGAGAAATGCTATTAAAGTTTGTAGAAATAGTGGTTGGATACATGGTCATAAGACATAGGAATGAAAATGGCAATATAAGATGAACACAAGAGATTAGAAATGCTGTAGATAAGAAGAAAAAGCCTTGCTTGATAGGAATGTACCAGTGGAAGTTCAGCAAAGGAGGAGGGAAGAATATAAAATATTCAAACTTTTTAATATATATATATATTTTTTTTTTTTTCATACATATTCGCCTTTTCCCGCGTTAGCGAGGTAGCGTTAAGAACAGAG
>JAYMFT010075294.1:0-14459 GCA_038088735.1 Panulirus argus
CTCCTGATGCCACCCCGCCCCCCGGGGAAATAGCATTGCCAACCCCCGCGCCGGCAAGGTAGCGCCAGGAGACAGATAAAATGGCCACATTCGCTCACACTTAGTCTCTAGCTGTCATGTGTAATGCACTGAAACCATAAAAAATGTAAGTATACATATGTAATCCCCTTTTTAATGTTTTCTGATAAAACTTAGGGTATGTACGATATTTTATGTACTTATGTTACCTTCCGGAAACACTATCTGTCTCTTGAATAGTTAATAAATTATCAGAAAACAAATCCCTATTCTGTAGTTCAATCATATTAAGGTGTGTGTCATCTTTATCTTTTGATTTGCTTGGGTGTAAACCTCCTGAAGTGGATGTAACAGTGCAACATGTAAATTATGATTATACTTGTTTAGAAATTTTTGCCCACACTTGGAGCATCCAAAAGTGATATTAGTAATTTCTATCAAAAATTTGTTTGACCTTAATTCTGATGTACTTCCTTTCTTCCGATTCATGTATGGATGTGTTCTGGCACAGCTCTCAACTGCCCTTACAAATTTTAGACTGGTGCAATGAGACTTAGGACTTGCAGTTACTTCCTGCTCTCTTCTGCATTCTCGCTTCTTTGCAACATTACATGTTTTTCTCCACTTACTTCTGTGCCTATAAACATGTGAAGTGCCTGCTTGATCAAAATCTTGTTCTTGAACTCTTGTATGAAAATTTTCTTTACTCTTACTCTTTTTAGAATAAATCAAGCAATTCAATGACTGAACACAATAATTAACTGAAGAGTCATGGCTGATTGCATTAGCATTGCATAATCCTTCAACAAATGGCTCAGTCACAACCCCATGATCTGATACAGCACACTGCTGGCAATGGCTGTTGTTTATGTAAGGGTTTTTGTGATGGCTAAAATGGGCTATTTTTCTCTTAGCACTGGAAAAGGACTGTCCTTCTGTAGACTGAGAGGTTGTAAAATTTTGCAACTTCTTCCCAAGGAGTTGCCCAATGGCATTGCTCTTTGCCCTACCTTCTCTAAAATGAGCCTTACCATAATCACAATACTGCCTGTTAACACTCTGAGGATCATAAATAGAGTACGGTTTAAGTTCTTTTGTACTGTGCTCTGATGAATGAAGTCCACAACCACCAAGTTCTTCCTTTTTAGTACATCCCTGATTTGCTACATACTCTTGCATATAACAATCTTTTTGAGATTTTTTCTTACCATTCTTACTTCCATAGTTAAAGAGGTAGACTTGTTCATTTTGAGAAGGCTGAGCACATATCACAGGCTCAGTGGCAACTATACTTATGTTATCAACACTACTGTCAACACTGTCACAACTGAAATTTTCTTTATTACTATTGGTGCTTCCATTTGATAAATCTTCATCTCTACTGAGATTTAAAGATTGCATACCTCTAGTTTCATTACCAGAACTATTTTGATCATTGGGTTTAACATAATAAATACAGCAATTCTGTGTATGACCAGAACTGTTACTATAGCAAGAAGACTCATTAGGACTAATATTGGAGTCGGATAATCTACCAGGAATGGCACCGTGAAAAGAACTACCAGGATCGGCATGGTGATGTGAGAAGTAAGCTGGACTCCTATTATTACAACAGGGCATGTTAAGATAGCCACATTGATCAGAAAACTTACTAAGGTGTGGAGAATGGTCTGAAGACTTGCTAGGACTGACCTTACGACAACAAGACATGCCCCTTATGGCATTATAATAATTTTTGGAAACATTAGAGGATTCATTTACATAGACCATCTTGTCTGAAGACATATTGGGATTGACAATATGATCTGAGGACCATCTAGGTCTGACGGCATTATCTGCAGACCTGCTAGGTTTACCAACAGGACCTGAGAACAAATCATCTGATAAACAACAGCCAGAATTATCAGGGTACATGCTGGGACTAACAGCACAAGTGGAAAACCTTCTGGGAATGACATCTTCATCTGAGAACCTGCTAGGACTGACATGACCTAATGAAGCTCCGGGATGAACACTACAAGATGATTTGTTAGAAATGACAATATGATATGAAGATCTTTTGGGGCAAACAACTTGACTTGAAGACTTGTGGGGACTAAAAGCATCATCTAAAGAACAAGAACTTGAGGATTTATTGGAACTGACAGTATGACCTGAAGACCTGATGGGACTGACAACATGATCTGAAAATCCATTAGGTTTCTCTAAATGACCTGAGTTGGTGGGGGTCAATGAGCGATAACTAACATCATAATCATGGCACAAGCTATAAACGGGAGAACTATGGGTACTGACACAGAGGTTAGAAGAATGGGCAAGACTGATCTCAGGAGAAGAGGAATTCCTGGAACCAACTAGAACAGTGGGTATCTGGGGATTAACACCATGATCAGAATATCCAGTGAGTGTGACACCCAAATCAGAGGAAGTGCCAGGATTAACACATTCAGAGGACCTTTTGGAACTGCTACTAGGATCAGATGATTTGTTTAAAGTATCACCATTGTCTGGAAATCTACTACCACAAACAGTATGATGTGAGGACTTGTTAAGAGTCAAAAAAAGATCTGGAGATTTCTTAGGATTAACATTAATATCAAGGGAACTACTACTACTGACATAATCAAATGGGCTGAATGAACTTATTTCATTCTTAGGTTTATGTCTGACATCATGATCAGAGAAATTCTTGGGACTCGTATCACCATCGCAAGTTCTTTTTGGACTGACATCACAGTCTGAATACTTGCTGGGGTTGACACAAAATTCATCTGGCTTGCCAGGACTTGATCTAAAATCATTAAGGCCACTGTGACTGACACAAGGATCATGTGACCTGTTGTGATTGACATCACAATCAGAAAATTTGTTGAGACTGATATCAGATTCATTAGGCAGATAAGGATTAACACTATGATTAAGGGAATTATTCTGACAAATACTGTGATCTAGGGACCTGTTGAAATACTCATGATCATGTGACCTATTAGGACTAACCTCCTGATATGATGAAACAAAACGACTCATCCCCTGATCATGGGACCTCTTATGACTGACACTCATGTCAGACAGCCTACTTGAACTGACCTCATGGTATGAGGAGCTGTTGGAACTGAAAACCCTGTCAGATGAATTGTTAAGACTGACACCATTATCAGTGGACTTAATAAGAAAGGCATCATTAGAACACCTACTAGGACTGAAACGATACTGAAAAGACATGTTGGCACTGACATCATGAACACCAAACATACTTGAACCAATACTACGATCTGGAAATTTCCTAAAATAGTCCTGATCAGGCAGTCTTGTCTCCAGATCAGCCCTACTAGAAATGACCTGATCTGATGAAACACTGGGACTATTCCCGTGATCAGAGGGCCTCCTGGGACCGACAGGAAATTTTACTGATATGATGGAAAAGGCCCCATGATCACTGATCCTACTTGTACTATTACTATGAACTGATGACCTCTTGAAATAGTCTTGATCATAGCACCTGCTAGGACTCAACCCCTGAGAAGAATACCTACTGGGCTTGACCCACTCACTAGAGGGCCTGTTGAGCCCAACCCACTGTTGAGAGTACACAGTGGAACTGACCCTATAATCAAGGGAGCCAGTGTGACTACTGACCCTTTGATCAAAGGACCTATTGGGATAAATTTCCTGATCAGAGAACCCCTTTGGGTTGACATCCTGCTGAGATGACACAATGAAAATAGCCCCTTGATCAGTCGACACACTGGCAATAGCCCCATGATCAAAGGACATGCTGGCACTGTCTTCTTGGTCAGGCCTTCTAGGACTGGCATTATGATTGGAGAACACATCCAAACAGGAATCATAACCAGGGGATATTTTGGGAACAGCATCATGATCAACAGAGCTATTGGGGCTGGCACCAGGATAAAGGGGACTGGCATAATTAGCAACATGATCAAAGGAAATGCTGGGACTGGCATCATAACCAAAGGATCTGTTAGATCTAGTGACATGACCAGAGCCAACGTTTGGAATAGCACCATAATCAGAGGTCTTGCTGAGATTAGTATCATGACTGAGAGACTTGTGATGAGTGGGATCATCAACCAAGAAATTCTTGGGATTAGTCCCATAAGAAGCCATGTTGAAACTAATAACATAATCAGTGGCCATGTTAGGACTATCAACATGATCAGAGGCCATGCTGGGGCTAGTAACATGACCAGAGGCCACATCCTGACTAGTAACATGATCTGATGAAACATTAGGACTAATACCCTGATCAGAGTGCCTCCTGGGAGTGACAGGGAATTCTACAGATATATTGGAAAATGCCCTATGATCATTGGTCTTACTTGTACCATTACTATGAACTGAGGACCTCTTGAAATAGTCTTGATCATAGCACCTGCTAGGACTCAACCCCTGAGCAGAATGCTTACTGGGACTAACCCTCTCATCAGAGGGCCTGTTGAGCCCAACCCACTGTTCAGAGGACACACTGGAACTGACCCTATAATCATGGGAGCCAGTGTGACTGACCCTTTGATCAAAGGACCTACTGGGATAAATTTCCTGATCAGAGAACCCCTTTGGGCTGACATCCTGCTGAGATGATACAATGAAAATAGCCCCTTGATCAGTCAACACATTGGCAATAGCCCCTTGATCAAAAGACTTACTGGCACTGACTTCCTGGCCAGGTCTGCTAGGACTGGCATTATGATTAGAGAACACATCCAAACAGGAATCATAACCAAGGGATGTTTTGGGAATGGCATCATGATTAATGGAGTTGTTGGGGCTGTCACCAGGATAAAGGGGATTGGCATAATTAGCAACATGATCAGAGCCACTGTTCTCAACAGTACCAAAATTTGAGGTCTGGCAGAGACTAGTACCATGACTGAAAGACTTGTGATAACTATGATCATCAACTGAGAAATTCTTGGGATTAGTGCTATAGGAAGCCATGTTGGAACTAATAACATGATCAGAGGCCATGTTAGGACTATCATCATGATCAGAGGCCATGTTGGGGCTAGTAACATGATCAGAAGCCACATCTTGACTAATAACATGATCAGATGCCATATTAGGACTACCATCATGATCAGAGGCCATGTTAGGACTATCATCATGATCACAGGCCATGTTGGGACTAGTAACATGATCAGAGGCCATGTCTTGACTAGTAACATGATCAGAGGCCATATTGGGACCTGTAACATGATAAGAGGAACTATCAGAGCAAGTATCATGATCAACTGACTTGATGGAATTAGCAACATGACCAGAGAATTCGTAAAGAAAATCAGCATCATATTGAGACCTACTGGGACTAGCACCACAAGAACTGCTGGAGTTACCACCAATATTAGATGCCTTGTTAAAGCTATCATGATGAGAGGGACTGCTGGGACTAACAACTTGATCAGATGGCCTGCTGCAACTATCATCAGGAGCAAAAGAATTATTGGGAGCAGTACCATGATCATTTAAACAACTGGCATTATCATCGTGGTCTGAAAACTTGTTGGGAATACCCCAGGAATTACTGGCATAATCAGAGGATCTTTTGAGGCTAAAGTGATGATCAAAGGACCTGTTCAGACTCTTCCCATGATAAGAGGACCTTTTGGAACAATCGCTACAATCAAAGGATCTATTGAAACCAGAATGATGATGTGACGAATTGATGTGATGATTATTACAGTCAAATGGCTTGCTGGTACTAGAATCTTGATAAAAGGAATTACTGGGAGTACTAACACAATCAGAAGTCCTGTTCGGACCAGTCCCATCTGAGGCACTGATGGGACCAGCATCATCATGATCAGAGGACTTACTGGATATGACAGAGAGATCTTGAGTTAAATTGTAATGAGCATCATATTCACTGGACCTATTAGAAGTAACAGAATAATCAGAGGATCCCTTAAGCTTCTTATCATGATTAGAAGACTTGCCTGTGATGACAGAACTATATAAGGGTGACCTGATCCTTGTGTTCTGACTGGAACACTTTGTTAAGCCTTCAGTTTGATTACAGGGACTAGTTTTCATATGCTGATGTGTTGTCATATTAATATTTTCTTCCATGCCTGTTTCCACACATTCTGTACTGTATTTTCTTTTTACCTGCCTGCCTTGCTGTCTGTCATGTTTCTCCCAAGTTGCAGAGGGGCCCATGTTGTCATTTCCTTGAACAATCATACTGGTGCTTTTTTTGCAGTTTGCCTGATGTTGTAGAAGATATTTTCGGGAGGTGAACAAGATATGACATTCACTGCACCATCGCTGAAGATCCAGCTCTTCAATAGAAAGAAAAGTAAAGGGTAATTGTAAAATATCCGGTCTATTAATTAATTTTTCTTTATGTTTTAACTCTCATATATTCTTGCTCTGTCCCACCTAAGCAAGATTATATCAGGAACTCATGACAGAAAAAAGTAATCACATAAGGCTAATATCCGACAACTTGGTTTGAGGGGAAGTAAACGGATCAGAGAGGAAACAGCCTTGGAGACACAAACATTCAATGTATACTGAAAAATTTCCAGTACCATAAACAGAGGGGTTGATACATCATCAATACACAATACAGTCTTTATATTCAATAATAGAGAAATATAGAATATATATGAAGCATCACTTGAAAAATCAATTATGCAGGGCCTAAACATTACTACATAGTTTGTGAAGAAATAAAAGATCTGAGAATAAACTAGACTCAAAGCAGATGACTGGGAAAACTACATAGATCCAAAGTTCCAAAGCTATAACACCAACACTATTAAGGAGGGTTTTGCAAAACTTATGAAGAAATTACTGCACAGGTACCTTTGGCAATGAATATCAAAAGTTTGGAAACAAGAGATTAAATATGATAATAGATTTCAAAATGCAAAAGAGCATAGGGATGTGATTTGGAGGAAATTGACAGTACAACAGCCATTCCGCCACCACACTAAAGTTATAAGACAACAAGAAATGATTATAACAAGGTAAGGAAGGAGGAGCAAAGAAACTTTGAAAAAAGTAATTTGAACAATGCAATTGATAATCCAAAACTATTTCATAAATCTATTGAATGACTGCCTGAAAAAATTTCAGATTTCAAAAGTTTATTCTCGAGAGATATTGGACCATGTCTACAATACAATGAGATGTCTACATTAAAATAATTCCAGTTGCAATTGGCTATGCAAGTATATGTAGAAAGCCTCATGTGATGTATACAAGTTTAAAAGATAATACATGTAAATATTTGCTACAATGCATAATGAAAGGCACTCGCTGACATACCTATGAATATTGCTTCCCTAGAGGAGCTAACAACATATCCAGACCACAAAACATAAAACTAAAGTAATGCTGAAATGTCATGTACATGAAAAACCAGAATTCGGAGGGCCCCTTAAAAGTCCAGCAGCAAAACAGTCAGAGACAATGTAAGAGGATCCTTGAATAACACCAGTATTAGAGTCAGTTCCAGTAGAGAACTGTGGCATCATAGTACACTAATATCAATTTCCTAGAAATCATTCAGTGCACTCATTAGATTACATAAAAGCCTCTCATTATTCTAAAAACCCACATGCCTTTCATGTCACAGTGAGTCGTGTTCTTAATCCCACCACTCACTCCAATTTCTAACCTGCCCACCTCCCACCTTTCACATGCGACATGCATCTTTTGCAAGTGCCATCACTGCTTCCCTAAATGCCTCCCATTCCTCATCCTCTCCTCTCATATCATTTACTCACCTTTCACCACTCTACACTCAAAATTCCCGGTAATTCTTCAAGCAAGTCTCCTTTCAAAGCTCACTTACTCTCACCACTCTCTTCTCCCCAACAGTGTCCTTTTTTTGAAAACCTCTATAAGTCTTCACCTTCGCCTCCACAAGTTAGTGATCAGACATCCCACCAGCTGCCCCTCTCAGTACATTTACATCCAAATGTCTCTCTTATACACACCTTTCAATTAATATGTAATCTATTAATGCCAGCTGACCATATCTCCTACTCACATACATATATTTGTGTACATCTTTCCTTTTAAACAAGGTATTCCCTATCAACAGTCTTTTTTCAGCACACAAATCCACATGCTCTTCACCATTTCCATTCACGACACTGAATACCCAATGTGTACCAATTAAATCCTCAACTGCCACATTACTCACCTTCGCATTCAAATCACCCATCACTAATACCCAATCTCATGCACCAAAACTGCTGACACACTCACTCAGCTGCTCCCAAAACACATGCTTCTCAAGATCTTTCTTTTCAGGACCAGGCACAAAATCACCAATAATCACCCATCTCTCACCATCCACTTTCATTTTCACCCCTCATCAATCTAGAATTTACTTCCTTACACTCTGTCACACATTCCCACAACTCCTGCTTCAGGAGTAGTGCTACTCCTTCTTTAGCTCATACACATACATATACATACATTATTTTTTTTTAACACATATTCGCCTTTTCCCGCATTAGCGAGGTAGCGTTAAGAACAGAGAACTGAGCCTTAATGGGAAAATCCTCACTTGGCCCCTTCCCTGTTCCTTTTCTGGGAAAGCAGGGGAGGATTTCCAGCCCCCCGCTCCCTCCCCTTTTAGTCACCTTCTACGACACGCAGGGAATACGTGGGAAGTATGCTTTCTCCCCTATCCCCAGGGATAATATATATATATATATATATATATATAGTGCCAAGTAATAACCCGGGCCTAAATGACAAATTAGGAAAAAAATTGCCACAAGACCAGGGTAAAACTGTCAGAGAAACTTGTTCTCTGGCGCCAAAACCTCTCCTGTCTTTTTGTGGGATGAATAAAGACGAATACGTAAGCAAGTAGCAGACCTGAGACGCAGAATGAAGTCAACTAGGGGCGTCCACCAGGACCTGCGGCAAAATATTTTTTTCATGATGGTAGTTCTCGTCACGTTACTGGTTCTTTTTTTCTTTTTTTCTACTCACTGTTAAGTAAACATATTCCTGTATCTTCAAAGACCCACTGGCCTGGTTTCCCGCCAGAATCTTGAAACTAATAAAAGGTGTGTCACACGTGCAAGGAGATGACGTATTTTCTCTCTTCACTGTCAAGACGGATAAACTACATCACTACACCTATAACTTTTGTTTTGTAAGGATTTTGTTTGGTTTGAATATCAAAGTTAAATACAAACAAGTTCGCGTTCACACCAGCCTTGACACAGTGTGCCAACAAGCGGGTCACCCATTTACTACCACCTGCCGGCCCACCAGACGATGAATATCATCAGTCACAGCTAATGGCTCCGTTACTAGGGAAAGCGTAAAACGGTGCCGGAAACACTTATCTATGTAAAGCAGCTAGTCTATGAAGGCATTACCTAAGCATGGTCAATACTGCCATTCAGTGTGTGGCAACGTAAAACAAGGCCATCCCTCATCAGTCGTCAGTCCCTCAAAGAACAGAAGTTATAAAAATTATTAGTTTTGATAAAGGTAATCATGCTATACACAATAGCTAGTGCTTTGTTGGAGTCGGGCAGTGACGATATGCGCCACGCGTGCGACTTGGCTCTTACGTTCATAACAGTGTCTCGCTCTGGTTCTCTTGAAAACCACAAATCCATTTTTTCTCTTGAGACATGTGCACGTGATAAAACAAATAGTGAAAAATGATTGACTTGCCCTTGTCGTATGACCTGGAAATTCGCGTACAGTAGTGGATTATCTTAGGAAAAAACAAATGAAAACAATGGCAGCTGTAATGTGTTTATGAAGAAGCGACCACTTGGCATCTTCGCGCGTTACATTTCATCTTTCCTCCCGCCGACCAACCTCCCTCTAGTCCTCCATGCAAGAACACGCCCAGCCTCCACTGCTCTCCGTTCACTAGACTTGAACAAACCTACCAGCACTACCAAGCCAGACACTCCACAACTGCAGTTATACACTGAGCAACAACAGTAGCGTAAAACATGCAAGTTAAACCCCACTATAAATAAAATGATTTCCTCAACCCATTTCATTTTCTAAATCTCCTCGTGTTACAATGAGCTCTATGAAATCACAAATATTTTCGTTGAGATTGAGTGTTGACAACCAGCTGTACGAGTTTCATAGTTCATCACACCCCAGACCTGGCCTGAGGCTTATCTACCATGAGTGACTACAGGGAATCCTCTGCTGATCTGTGATCGCCGCATCCTCCAACACCACCAACAAATCCATCCTCTCTTATAGAATATCAGTTCCTTGTACGAATCACAAACATCATATATAACGTTGAAGGGCCACAATATTTCTCTCAATACTGAACACTTCATTCCTTTCAGGTCATTGTATGCAGTTCTTTCAACTCTTCGAAGATGTTCCGCTTTTAATTCCCGTATAACTGGAAGGTGACTCTGGCTGGTAGACTACTTACGAAACTTTCAAAACGAAAGTCTCATATATTCTACATCATAAGGTCAAGTACCTTATACATATTACATCAAGGACTTTCCCTTCCCACTTATTTTCTCCTCCTTTAAGTAGATAATGACACGTCGTTGCTCTACTTCACTTCGCTGGCAACGACGGTCCTCTCTCAAGCTCACCACCTGAACCACACTGTTGTGTTTCCCTCGAACACAGACCCAACACCACGTTTCTTGGGCCCATCACCTCAATAACTCACAACGGCCAAGTTCTGTTGCTAAAAAGTCTTCCCCTAGATTTCTCACTTTATGTCACTGTTCTAGTTTCCTTTTGTCACTAAATGAGAAAATATTTTCACTTTATCTCTTTTGTATCAAATCATTTATCAATTTCCTCATTCTTTTATTTATTCTTTTTTCTAAACGCTTTGAGATACCATCTCAGAGTTGACATTGAAGGTGTGGGATATAACTAGAAGTGTTTTTTTTTTCATTTCGGAAAGTTACCTCCATCAGGAAAACATAAAAGGGAAGAACTGGGCTGTAGTTTTCTTGCAGCCAAAGTTTCTGCCTTAAACTCCTTGGAGATATTCTAATAAAAGTTGTAATTCACATTATCAAAGACTTACAACGGAAAAACATTTTACATTTAGGCTTTTAAGATTTGGTGGTGATTAAGGTATCAGAGGTTTTAAAAGTTACAAATGTTTTCTAACGTTCGACTTTGTAAGGTCTTCCCACAGGAAATTAGAACTATAACGTAACTAATATATACAGTTCTAAAAACCATGGTGACTTGTACTGAATTATGACTTTCTTTTAAGAATTTGAACAAGCGGAAGTTTTCATTCAGACTGAACGTGTACAATGGTATTTTGTAGGGTATATTATTTGCTCAATCACCAAGCGACTGCCTTTCAGGTAACTTACTCCAACTTTTGTGAACTTCAGACCACCATAACTACATATATGCTCGTGAGACTGTTATCATAATGTCGTATGTGACTGTCATGAATTAAAATATTCCATAAAGCTGGTGTTAACTCTCGCTCATTTCTGTTATTCTGGACACCGACTATGTACTATTATCTGTCAGTCTCGCTGTGGGAGATCCCTTGTAGCGGCTGCTAATCCCGAGTACTTACAACACACCTTTTATCTTGCTAGTATACCTTAGACGCCGGCTGCATATATATCAGGAGATCTAAGTAAAAGTATGGAAAATGTTAGAAGCAAGTCTCAGAATAAAGGAATATGAGATACACAGCGAAGCAAGGCATCCACACCTTGCGCTTGTTGCGGTTCCATGTATTTATCGATATACAGATGGTAAAATAGACATATTCAGTATTCTTGACAAAGTTCCATACAAACTACCTGAACATCTGGGAAAGAGTTAGTAATGGTGAGCATTTTTATGCAAATGAAAATCTATGGGACTTACCGTGTTCCCTGTGCGTCGATGCAGGAAGCCACGGGAGCCAGTGGTAGGTAGATACACGGCAGCAAATGAGTATGTGCTGTGAAGATCAAACGTTGTGGTACTACAATCCTCCTAAGGAACCATACACATAAAACAAATAATATTTTTCAATAAATAAACCCAAATAGATACAATTTCTAAAACAAATAAAAGCACTATCACTTTTCTCAGCCAGAAGACATACCTTAGTTTCTGATTCCACAAGAATGAAACTCCCGAAGGGCTGGCTGCTGGGAATGGTGGCGCCGTTGGTCTTTCCTTTGTTCACGTATACTCTGAGACTGTCTGACTTTTAATTTTTTTTAATTTCTATGGGTTCTGTTTAATACGTTGAAAAGATTTTTCATCAAGGGATTTACGAAATTATCTTCATTCTTTATGAAATGGTGTCTTTTGAAATTATCCGTTTCTCAGTGTATAGGTAATTTTTTGGTTAATCGTATCGGAGGATTACGGACAATACCAAAAAGTACGCGCCGGTGGTGGGGGCGTAGCGTTCTTGTCATAGAAAACTACGTCTGTGTTTCCTCATTCTAAATTCCCTCAGAGTGTGAAGGGAATTCATGTATCATACAGCGTTAAGGCACCAACTCTGTCAAACTGCCTCTGTCAGTCATTGTGTCATCCGCCCCGCTCCCCCTAGAGAGATGCGATGCTGATCCATTTTACTAACACTTTAGATTACTTCAGAGTCAGGTACCCAGGTGCTATGTTAGTGTGGCGTGCAGATTCTAATGAAACTGATGTCATGTACCGGCAGGAGCAGGTAGATGTATGTCATCATCAGTGGAGTTTTCCACAAACGGTCAGAACACACTTGACCGTATCCTAAGTAGTATGACATACCACTACCTGACATCGCTAGCCGCGTCAAGATATTCACACCAGTTACTCATTCTGCAATATGTCACTATGGATGGTAGACTGGTATTCTAGGATGAAGTGCTAAGCATGGATGATGCAGAAACTGAATGAAGTATATACGTTACCACCGTCATTGAAGCCTATAATCGTTTCCTTCCTAAAGGTCTGTAAGGTTCCGTCCAGCTTGCGTGCTCTGAATCACATACCCTATCCAGAGAATAATGCAACAACACGACCTTCGCCCACAACAGCAAACTCTATAACGTTATCCATAAAGTAATTCGCGGAACGCGCTGAAATCCTATTACCACATCAAGTTAAAAGATGAAGCAGCTCAACTTATCAACATTAATTTCACCATCATTTGCCAAAGCCTCAAGCATTTAATCTACCTTCCAGTCACAAAAACCGAGTCAGTAAATGAAGTAACTAGACGGCTACGAAACCTTAATTAAAGCAAAGAGCTTTACAACACACCTTGATTTAACTATGAAACTCGACAAGTTTTCTTTCAAACCAACCAGTTCCCTCTGCTCCATCGTCAGTGCTTCTTTATAGCAATCAAAATGCCGCACTCGCTGGAAGTCTTTTTATGTCTTCCCAATAACAAAGCCAAAGTCCATTATCTCTTATGAATCACGACCTAAGCACGACCTAGTGCCACGACCTAATGCCACTATCCTAATCCCCAGTGTACTTTGGGAAGTTGTGTTTGACTGAACTTACACACACAAAGCGAGTTTCATAGGGCTCCAGCAGTTTGATAACATAAAGCACTCTCTTTTACTATCCACTGCCTCGTTAGTCATTCTTAGGCCATCTATCATTGCTTAGAAAGGTACAAGAACCTCTATGGCTCTCCAGCTTTAAAGCTCTCACCTAAGGCGTCCACACGACACAAAGATAGGACCACTGTGTTTCTTCGTCCTAGTAGGTGATAAACCTGATGGATGCACCTGCTCGAGGGCAGTACGTTGACAACCCCACCCTTGGCGTCAGCGGTCAGTCCACCAAGCTTCTCAAAGTCATTCTGGACGATAAGATAAATTACAAGAAATTCGTCAGCGCCATTATGAAGTAAGTCTTCCGGTTACCGCATCTAAATTCTTTGTTGACTCAAGACACTTGAACTCCCTTACCTTGAACTGAAGAGCTTCTACACAACATTCACACTTCCCAAAATAACAGATTTCTCCCCTCCTGGTTTTTCTCCCTATTCACCACTCAAAACTGGGTACAAGAAAAAGCGCAGAAGACAGGCAGAAACCTCTTCGGTCCTTCTAACACAGCCTGTCAAGAGAGGCTTAATACGCTGGTCGTCCTGATTAAATCTAACCATCGCCTGCGCCTCATCCAACATTCTGCCAGGGATAAAGCCACTTTCTCATCTTTGCGACAGTCGCCTTCCTTTACCTGAGATCCCTCGTTCTAAAATTAGCGCGGCATAATAACGCCATCGAGCAGATCTGAGGTCGTTGAGACTCCTAAAAGGTCAGCCCCATCATAATCACCGTAAACACAATGAACACCATCCGTCTCCAATAGACTGTCACTCTGGCGTGTGTATGAAGACTTTCTTTTACTCCCCCCTCCTCTCCACCTGGCCATTTTTCTTTTTTTTATGTTAGCTGAGACGGCACGGGCAGCTAAGGCCCTAATCAAGGCCATCCCATTAACGCTATATA